>MU190878.1:7213-39822 GCA_016904865.1 Pissodes strobi
GGTCCTGTTTGGCGGGATGAGGACAACCTATAATTTTAAATCGAACAGTCTACACCTATGCGATCAAGACGCAGCGACAGGACCATGTTGCCAAACAGGACCTGTTAAAACGCTCCCGCTAAAACGCAATGTATGTTTCAGCACTAACATGTTGCCGCTAAACAGGACCCGTTAAAATGCTCCCGCTAAAACGCAATGTATGTTTCAGCACTATAAGAGATATGGAGAATTTGACGCCTATCCCGACGAACAAATAAAGGTTAGCCGCCGAACTCTTTAAGCTGACATCACGTCAGTAATAATTTGCAGGTAAGACGGAGATGGAAAATAACAGCAACTTTCTTAGTCTATTGGTAAAAAATTAATTTTTTGAAAAATTCTATAAATTCTATACAGAAAAAACGTACGATTTTTTAGATGCGAAAATCGAACTCGGCGCACCCAGAAACCCCTTTCCAGAGTATTCACGTCAATATTTAAATTTTTTGAAACATATTTTTGAAAAATTTTTGTTCGGAAACGGTTAGAAGAATCCATCGAAAGGTTGCTGACGTACAAATAAGATTTTCGAGTATTTATTTTTTATCTATACATATATATTATGTTTTGTTTTATACCTTTTTATTTCCCAAAAATTATTTTTTGATATGGTTAAAAATAAACTGTAATTACCTTGACTGTAGGTAGATTTTAAGATTTGTACTTTTAGCGTTTTACAGTAATTCAAAAAAATTGAGCGAGTTTGCTAGTACTCGAGACACTGATGTGTACACATATATCCTATATCGACATCGTGGACATGAAAATCTAATACCGCCCTAGCGTCTAGCTGTTTAGAAGCGCCACTTGAATCGTTGCAATCGCGGACGTCCTGGATTAGCTTGCTCCTTAATGCGCATGGGTTATGATGTCACATCGATTTACACATTTCCGTCCCCACATTTCCGTCCCATTATTAAGTTAATAGGTTTGTTCTAGCAGCGATTTCAAACGGTACAAAACCATCCGGAGATTGCGCATAGTAATATACGCGTTCTAGCAAAACAAAATCAGAATTCCGACAACCAGTCAGATGTTCTAGCAACAACAAAATCCCGTTTGCAAACTAGTTGAAAACCGTCAAAACAACGAAATGTCAGTCATGGTAATTGTCACCTGAAATAAGCGTTCTAGCAGATGAAAATCTCAAATCGTTTGCAACCAAGTCTCGGACGAACATGCGCAGTTGGCCAATCCACTAAACTGGCTTCAAACCGTCCGAAATTTCATGCTAGAACAAACCTATTAACACGAACTTCGGAAACTATGTAAGCAGAATACTCTTGATCCAGTAATATGAATTGTACCATTATTTTTGTAAATGTACAATAATTTCGACCCGAATGTACCATTATTGAACGACAGACG
Source organism: Pissodes strobi (assembly GCA_016904865.1). Classification (NCBI taxonomy): domain Eukaryota; kingdom Metazoa; phylum Arthropoda; class Insecta; order Coleoptera; family Curculionidae; genus Pissodes; species Pissodes strobi. The sequence continues at coordinate 8,621 of MU190878.1, forward strand.
GTTGGCAACACTGGTCAAGACCAACGCCACCTAGGTCACAGTCAAGGTCAAGACAGACAAGAGAAAGACGACCTGCGACAAGCGACAAGGCAATAAAGGCATTGCCGTTGATGTGATGTGATGTGTGAACTGTGATCATATAAATATTTCATGATACAATAATCTCCGTTATTGTAACATGTAAATGTTTATCTATGGGCAGAGAGTGCAGAGACAAGGGATGATGGGTGTGATGTGTGATGGTTTGATCGACTGAACTTAATTCAACTGATTCAACTTGGATTGAAGAAGAAAATGTGCTTACACTCGTACTCAATAAGATACTGATCATTTTTAATATGATGATTAGTATCTTATTGAATATGAGTAAGTACTTCACTTCCAGTTATCGTTTCGTCCGTGGTCGAGTGTCCCATCCAGTGTCGATGTCGAGCTTTGTCAATAACAACGCGTTGGGTAGCGGCAGCGGCTCTTTTGACGCCATATTGGTCAAATCAAACGTTAGACCGTTTTGTCTCCCCAAGGAAGAGGCGGACGTCCCCGTCCCAGCCAGCGTCGTCTGTGCCACTTCAGTGAATAGTGTTTGTCTCATAGCCATAGGAAATACCCATTGTGGATCTTCCGGCTGTGCCCCGGTGGTCGTGACATGACTCAGAGCCAAACAAGGTCGCGGCCTTGGAGTATAAGAAAAATCATTCATTAATCTAAGGTCGCGGCCACCCTTAAATAGGGCCGTCGCCGTCGGTCCGCAAGGGTGTAACTTATCTGGGAGGGTCGCCCCCAGCTCTAGTTAAGCCCGACCCCCTTTTTGTAAGTGGGTTCAAGTTCGAGTAAGTACCTAACTGTTTTCCAAAAAGGCTAAGTTGTTTCGTTGTTTGCTGATTTCATGCTTTGTATGTGGGGTATGACCTATTACTTACAGCTTTTTCTTTATGCACTGCCTTATATTTATTTATTTAATGTCATAAAAACAGGAGTTGTCGACAAAGTCGTACTTGCATGGGAAACTAATTTAGAAAAAGATACGGTAGAGTGGTGTGGTTAAATTAAGATAAAAAAAAAACTAAAGCGTCACCTGTTTTTAGTCCCAAAAGCATCTGGATACCATGTGGAGAAAATAAAAAGGGAAAAGTAAGTACTCAGAAATTAAACACTAATATATGCAATCCTTCTGGTTTAACGGCTTAAATTTTAGAAAAGCAACAACCCTAATTGGCAAAAAAGTAACTCGAATACCTACTTGAAATTAACAATTCACTGACTTTAGTGTCTTTGCAAGAGAAAGCCTAAGCTCTTTGGTCTAATTACTGAAGGCACCAACACCAACTAGGGATAATGGACGGGTAGGCAAAGCACTTTGGTGCTGCAAAAAGTAGCAGTTTTTTTTAAATACAGTAGATGCTGAATAGAAGCATATAATCTTAATAAAAGTAAGGAAAATTTTACAATTTTGAAATAAAAGTGGTGAAATACTAACCTAGCCTAGGTAAATACTAATAATATTTTACTTCACATATTGCCCTCCGCAGTTGAGGGTGGTTGCCTATTATAGATGTGGATTGTTGGGTGACAAAGATGCCAATTCCACTGTCAGGTGACGTCTGGGATTTGGTGCTTTGGAGGATAGGAGATTTATTGGTGACCTACCTTTTCTTTTTCAAATTTTGAATCGGTATATTGATTGCCCGTAATTACTGGGTCTGCTTAATTTGAGTGTACCTGATTGCAGGGGTAGAAACACGGAAGTGTTTCACTTGTCCTTTCATCACACTAGTTACGGCTTTAATGAACCAATCATAAGGTTGCTTAGAGTTGCTAATCTATATTCTAGTGAGTTCGACCTATAGCCTCTGCCACATATAAAACATTATTTTATTTACAACACCAAAAAACTAATAACTTCCCATATAATTTAAGATCTATGAATAACTATAACATGTTTCGAAAGGGTGTAAAAAGGCTGCTGATTTAAAAGGCATATTATAGGACAGATGAATATTTTAAAAGATTATTTTTTGTGTCCTGATAGTTGGTAAGTTACCCTATCTGTTATTTGTTGGTTTGTGAATTTTAACTTGAGTATAAGTATGACATTTTAATTGTGATAATTTTGACCATATGATTGTCCCATCTTAAGTTTATTGCTTCTTGGAATTTAATGGGACCACGGTGGCTTGTTACTGTTAGGGACTTTAGTTTAGTGTTAGTTGTATGGCTTTCTCTACATGATTGTAATCTCTTGATAATAAAGCATATTTTGAATTTGAATTTTAACTGGAGGCTGATGTTAGAGTTGCTCGGTAGTCACTGAGATGATACTTGTTGGTCTGATGCTGTGAACCAAGACTGATGGCTCTGGTAGAAAATGAGCTGACAGTTACCAGAATTCTAAATGTAACCAACCAAAAAAAAAGCCTTCGAAGGAACTAAAACTAGTTATTTATTTATTTATAATTTCCTTAAATGGCATCATTACATGCATAGGAATTGTCACAAAAATTCTAAGAGCCAAAACAGGTAAAAGTCATACATAATAAAATAATAATCTAAGCTATAATAGTATATTATGATATAAGTGTATAAGAGGGCCTTTAAAGCACGCGCGACATATTTCAAAACACGACGCGCAGCGGAGTGTTTTGTAAGTCGCAAGGGCTTTAAAGGCCTCTTATACACGTATATCATATGCTATTTTTTATTACGAATGCTTCATAATCTCAAAAATGTTTTAAATATTAAATTTAAGGGATATATTGACGAATATATTAATCTGTCACATTTGACATGATCAAATGTTTCTATAGCAACCTTTAAAAAAGTAGGCACACCATAAACATCATTTTATGCACGCTACAGCGTGCGATAATCGTTGATTATGATGCATGCGTAATAAAAAAAAGTTTAAGGTTCCAATGATTTATTAAAGAAAAAAAGAAAATATATCTAGACCCAGAGCATTGATATGCTATGCGGGTCTTACAATAAACATTTACTTACATAAGAGAAAAGTTAGAGAAAAAAAAATAATATACAAAAACAAGTAATTAATTACAATAATACATCAATTATCACAGAACTAAAAAAAAACACCAAAAAAACCATGTTAAGGAAATCAATCACAGCAATCCATTAAGATATCTCTTGAGGGATGACTTGAAACATTCACTTCTCAGTGTTTTCAGTTGCTGTAGGAGATTATTGTACTGTCTTAGGCCATCCGAGAGAATACTTTTAGCACCAGTTGATGTACGTATGGCTGTGGTTATAAAGTGGGTATTATTGCGGGTGTTATAATTATGAATGTCATTATATGACACAAGTCCTAATGATGAATGGATTCTATGTAGAGAAGCAGGAGTAATTTTTTTACATAAGTGGTTAATGTGCTGTTCCCAACTGAGCTTGGAATCTATATGCAATCCAAGATATTTAATGCTGTCTGATTTGATTAACGGTATATTTCCAATATTTATTTGCATCTGATTCCATTCTGTCTTTTTTGATATGACCAAAAAATTAGATTTTTCACTATTCAAAGTTAGTTTGTAGAACTTCAACCACTCAAGAATCTGTTTCAAGTCACTCTCTATAATTAGTTTAGTCTCTACAGGATCTTTTCCATAATACACAATGCACGTATCATCAGCATATAACTGCAAATGTCCGGTGAGAGGTAATTGTGGTACAGAGTTAATATATGTCAAGAACAATGTAGGTCCCAGGATTGACCCTTGGGGAACACCATTCACTACATCAGCCATACTACTCACTGCATCCCCTACAGTCACAACTTGAGTACGACCACTTAAATAATCCCTGAACCATGACAAGGCAGTACCAGTTATTCCAGCATCTTCCAATGTAGACAGTAACACAGAATGATCCACAGTATCAAAGGCTTTTTTAAGATCTAGCGAAACGAGTACACAATTAATACCTTTATCAATTTGGCGTAATAGGTTGGTAATCATATCTGTAACAGCTGATGTTGTACTGCTTCCACTACGAAATCCATACTGTGCACTATACCAAAAGTTTTTCTGGTTAAGGTAGGAAACAAGTCTTCTATTAATACATTTCTCCATAACCTTAGATATAGAGCTCAATAATGATATTGGGCGATAACTATTACTACATGTTTTGACACCTCCTTTGTATAAGGGCAGAACTTTAGCGGTTTTCAATCCACTTGGAACAGATCCCGTAGTAAATGTCAGATTTATTAATTTAGCAAGAATGATTGACATTTCTTCTTTAAATTGTTTTAACATATCACCTGAAACACGATCTGTTCCACATGCCTTCCTTGGTTTTAACTCGGAAATTAATTCTTTAACTTCTTCAGGAGTAGTATGTTCCCAATTATGCATATAATGATGGTTCAGTATAGGGGGTTTTACATAGCTGGATTGTGGTATTTTTTCCGCCAAAGATCCGCCAATTTCAGTGAAATAAGTATTAAATATGTTTGCAATACCCTTAGAATCCTCTGTAACATCATTTATATGAAGTTTGGAAACTAAAGTCTGTTGTTTACTTGTTTTATTTTGTAACAGTGAATTTATTACTGACCATATTCGTTTTGGATTTCCACCAGCGCTTGCAATCTGATTTTCGTAATATTCCCTTTTGGCTTGTTCAACTGCTGCTTTTAAAGTGTTTTGAAGATTTTTATATTCATTATGGAGTACTGTGCTATTAGGAAACAATTTATGCCTCTTATAGCTTATATCTCGCTGTTTTATTAGGTTGTGTAAGTGAATATTGAACCAAGGCGCAGTTTTATTCCTAAAACGATCTTTAACAGTTCTCTGTGTAATGTTATTTTGAAATACTCTAACAATTTGATCACAGATCACAAGATGGTTCATTTAAGCTGGTAAATGTGTAATATGATTGTTTTTCTTCAAACGTCAGTAAATCCATCATTACTCGACTGTGTAGGCGGCAGTGAAGTTTCGCTTTTCCTCCGCCGGAGCTTTACTTTTCACTTTTCCGCCGGCGGAGGTAAAAGTGTTGTCATATCAACATAGATACAATACAAACAAACATCAAAATAAGCGTCAACAACTCAAGAGTTATTAAACTAAAATTTGTATTTATCACTCAATTTGTGACTGCATTTCTAAAAATCACTAATTTAGGAACAAATTGGTTATTATTTAATCGAACTTACTCAATAACTGCTTATCAATACGGAATTAAAACGCAATCGAAAACGCAATTTTAAAAAAATAATTATTGTTGACAGTGCCCACTGACAGCTTTATATGACATTATTATAGCAACAAACTGAGCCTATTCACCGACACCGCACCGGTCTAAGCCGCCTTGCGAACCAACTTATCTTTAATAATAATTATTATTACTATTAAAAAGCGACGTTTTTGCATTAATTTGTCGACATTTGAAGAAAAAACAGCATATTTTATTTGGAGGAAAAGTTACTTTTCATGGCTTCCTCTCTATTACCAGCCTCACTCCGTTCGGCTGTTAAACACGAGCGCGCCATGAAAAGTATTACTTTTCCTCCATATAAAATAATATACTATTTTTGGGCGGAATAAATTGTTTTATTTGGACCATTTGTATTCTGTGATCACTTAACAAGTATTCAATAACAGCTAATTTCTTAGTGTGGCAACAATCCCTTGAAATTACATAATCAATCAATGTTTTTGAGTTGCCTTGCACTCTAGTTGGTATTGTTTTATTTAGAATAACATAATTCAGTGATTCATTCAAATAGCTAAGCGAATTTGTATGGTTGTCATTAGTATCCAAGTAGTTGATATTGAAATCTCCCAGTATTACTGTGTTTTTGTTAAGTTTGTTCATTTCTTCCATCTTATCCTCCAAAATATCCAAAAATATGTTTTTGTTGAAGTCTTGAGGTCTATATATTGCCCCTAAAATCATATTAACTTCATCCAGTCTTATGAACAACATAGAACATATACCACCTAATCTATCAATTTCTGTGAAATTATAATATTGTTTCACCAAAATACCAACACCACCACCTACTTTATCCCTTGTTTCATATATGGAGTTATATCCCGGTAGATTAAAATATTTTTCTTCACCTGGGAATAGCCAAGATTCCAAGATTCAGTAATTACTATTGCATCAGGTAGATTAACAAGGTTAACAAGTGTTTCGATTTCATTAAGTTTGTTACGCATAGAACAAGCATTCATGTACAGTATTGTAAAGTTGTCTGACAGCTTACTATTGTTAGTTTTGAACTCGTCAAGACCATTATAAAATTGAATGTAATTTGTCATTTCTGATAAATATTTTCAACATGTTCGTGCTTTCGTAATCGTTGGTACGAGCTTATTTGTTGACACAAACCTATTTTTTTGAAATTCCCAGTTTATCGATATCTTCTTGACTTGTTAAGCATATGAAAGCCTCACCTTCAGATTTCCTAAGGTAGACTTTTCCGTTTTTTGTCCACAAGAATTGATAGCCATTGTTTTTCTTAAATTTATATGCCATGTTGAACAGATTTCTATTGGACGCAGTTAATTCTTCATTTATATAAATTTTTGTTGGCTCGCTATTCAGGTTATTGTTGCAACTTAGCATACCCGAACATATATTGCGGTTCTTTCGACTACCCAAAAGTTTCATTTTTATTTCTTGACTACAACATTTCGAGACTATTATAGTACCCCTCTTAGTTTGCTTTGTATAACATTCCCTAATTTCATGCTCTTTAATATTACTTTGAAGTAAGTTATCTGCTATTTCCATTACGATAGATTTTGGATCAGTCGTCGAACTATTTATTTGTGTTCCATGAATCTCGACATTGCAGGATATTTCCTTAGTTTCCAGTTCACTGAGACGTTCTTCAAGTTGTTTAACTTTGACTGATAATGTATTGTTTTCCTTTTTAATGGCACGCACTTCATCAAGCACATTTTTATTTTCCTTGACTAAGTCATCAAATTTATTGGACATAAAAACAACAGCATCCTGCAACTCTTTTAAGGTTTTCACAACATCAGAGGATGACATCTCCAAAACTAGCGAAGTCCCAGGAGTTTGCTTTATGTTTCTTTCGTCCATAACCTCACTTTTATCACATGCTGAACATTTTAGAGAACCATTGAGAACTGTACATGCCCTTTTAGCACAACTTTCGTGGAAACAGTTTGTTTTACAAAAATTACATATAACATACTTTCCTACAGATTTTTTACAGTAAAAACAATATTTATCTGCAGAGCTCATGTTTACATTACTTTCAGGTTATATAGTTCTACTCTTTCTCAGTTTAAAAAGTATACACGAAAAAATCATCTAAAATGGTCTTGGCCTCCTCCGAGGGGTGTCTCACAAAGGTTTTTACCGTACATGTATTCCCAAAAATGTAGGTATTGCCGGTAATTCCTTATAATCTTAGATATAATGCTATGTAATTCCGGAGTCCATCCAAGTAATGCCGGTAATCCCAATATTTGTTTGGGAATGTGAAATAATCCCAGGTATTGTTAAGTAATCCAAGTATTGCCAAAGTAATCCGAGGAATGCCAAGTAATTTCGAGTAATTCCATATAATCCTTAATCAAGTGTTTAATGTAATTAATTAGTATTTTAAATTAAAAAAAACTATAGATCATAAACATGAGGGGTAAAAATCGGGTAAAACCATGCATTTATGAATTTGAAATAAAATCTGAGTCGAAAGATGTGAAAGAAGGGTGGAAAGGGGTTAATTTAGAATATGTGCATGTTTATGTCGTTTTTATGGTTTTTCGAACGGTGATTTCAAAAATCATGTTAAAATAATGCGGGATATCTCGTGGGAAACAGAAAAAATAAAAAAAAAGGGTTTTGTGTTCATCGGTTTTTATTGAAATAACACGAGTTTGTTTGAATCATACATAGATAATCTTAAACAAAAAACAAAAATTTTTTACGGTCATTTAGAGAAAACTTTTTTTTATTTCTTTATGCTTTTTTTCAATTTTTACCTCTTCTGCTTGGGTTAAAGAAAAAGGGCCATTTCCCTGCAACTTTAAGAGCCCCATAAAGATAAAATTATTTTCTATCTGTGATATTTCATCTTTTTTGGGCCAAATGTAATTGTTAAGGTCACTTTTTAGGAACTTTATTGTAATATTTTTGTCGACAGTTTCAACAACTCTTCCTAGGTACCAAGTCAAATCGTAATAAACAGCGTAATAATGATCCTTTATAGAGTTTATACGAGGGTTTATAGGAGTTGTAACTGATGCGTCCAATTCCAAGTTATCAACAGTGTCATCTTCCAGGTCTTGAAAATTTTCACATTCAAATTCACTACAACTTTCGTAAGAGACCTCGTCCTCAGACTCAGTATCAGTCTAATTAGTTTCAGTTTTTTGGCTTTTTGTTATATTTTTTACTTATTTTATTAATTAATTATTAACCCCTCTCTACTCCCTGTCACTCCCTTTCAACCAATATTAAACCTTTTAACCATAACGGCTAAATTTTTGTTTCCCAGCCTACATAGGTACTATGGTAAACCCTTGGGTAAACCCATCTACAACTTAATATTTTAATTTTTACCCCCACCCTTACCCTTTCAATGCCCCTATTGCAATTATTATTGAACAGGTAATTAAAATAATGCATCTTTTGTAATTGCGGTCCCAAAAAAACGTGTTTTCAAAATTAACCCATTTCCATCCCCTGTCAGCCATCCCAACCAACTTTTTAATTTTTAATCGTAAGTGCTAAATTTTTGTGTTTTTTGCTTGTGGTAAAACTATCGAAAAACTTAATATTTTCATTTTACCCACACCCGTTCTTGTTTAGTTGCTCGTATTTCAATTATTATTGATCAGGTAGTTAAAATAATGGCGTTTTTTGTAATCGCCGTACCAAGAAATGCTGGAAAAGACATACGACGTCGTATTTTGAAAACTACCCCTTTTTCACCACCTCTCACCCCCGAGCTCACCCCTTTCCACCAATATTTTATTTTATGATCATAAATGCAAAATTTTTATTTACCCATTTAAATACGTCAATAAAATCATATAAAGATTATTATTTTCAAATTCACCCCCACCCTAGCTCTTGTGTGGCCGTCATGTCCATTACTATTGAAAATAGAACTGCAATAATAGGATTTTTGTATTTGTTATCCCCCAAAAAAAAAAACACACAAAAAATATCATACGACAACGTGTGTTTAAAATTAACCCTTTTCCACCCTTTCGGTTACCTATTTTCAAATTTTTTGTTTTGCCCTGTGATGCAAGCTGTAATGTTTAAATTAATTTTTATAACGAATAAAATCGAGAATAAAATCATGTAGAAGTAAAAATAGTTCGTATTTTCATTAAAAGTAGGTATCCTCGTAGGTATCATTTTTATATTTTTGCCCTTTTCACTCCCTTCCCCTCGTACGATATCGCCCAAAAATCAATCCAGATCTTGCCCTTTATGAGAAGTATTCGTGTACCAAATTTGAAATCTATACCTCAATTCGTTTTTGAGTTATCGCGCCAACAGACACACCGACAGACAGACGGAAATGGGAAACTATGATTTTCGTGATCTACGGACCCAAAAACGAGAAAAAAAAAACAAAAACCTCGGAGGGTGATTTTTTATCGGTTACAATACGTCCTCTTGCGAGGGAAGTAAAAAGAAAAGTTGTGAATACAATCTTAGATCTAACCTTGGATCTAACAAACAGGTGGATTCTACGTAATATGTACCATCGTCAACAAAAGTAACTGGGACAAAATTGAAAACAAAACACACCCTAATTTTGACAGGACTACATTTAAAATGCATTAGCACTGTCAAAATTAGGGTGCGTTTGGTTTCCCAGACGGTTCCAGTTACTTTTGGAGACGATGGTAACTAAATCACAAAACAATACATACCCCTGATTATTTTTTTGGTGTAAGTAAGCGTTTCGGTAAGCGTAAGGCTTACTAAAACTTATAGTTCAACCAAAGTGCTAATTATAAAAACTATTAAAGTTTTTAACCGTAAATAATATGCACCCGCGTATTCACCGTTTATTGGCGACTATTGGAAATTGGAATATAAATCAGGGAATCCCCCGATACCAGCGCGAATCAGACGTGCCAATCGTTTTAAGCCACTAGCGCCACCTATGTATATAAAAACTAATTATACAGGAGTTGGCTTAGTTTACAGTGACTATATACAAGACACTGGCGAAAAACGATGTAATGGATGTAACATGGCATCAAATTTTGATTGGACTCCACTGGTAAAATAGCAAAAAACAAAATGCCTATGAACACAACGTGAAACTGCTATGATGCATCGATTTTTATGAGAGCCAATCAAACACGAGAGGACATGATTGACACCACTGTCTATGTCTTGTATAGCCCGACCAGCCCGACGCTCTAGTCGTTAATTTGAGATTTGAGGTTATGCGAAGGTTATGTCACAATTCGGTGTTACTTTAAATGTTTTCCGAGATGTTTTCTATATTTTTAATTTTATTTTTAAAGAACGAGCAGCAGTCCGACTTTTTAAAGACCAGAAGAATTATCCAAATAATATCTGGCAAATGATTTTAGCGGGATTTTAGATATTATCGAAGCCCGTATCGAAGATATTAGGATATGCCAATTATTTTAATATATTATAGGTCTATTTACTTACCTGATTGTATTACTTTAGTTATAAAAAAAGAATTGTGTGTGGTTAAGACCACCCGATAGAAGTGAAAACTTCGACAAGCGGGGTCATCGTTTATCACAATTCCGAGCATTCGTTGCAGAGATACGGGCGAAAAACGGTTTTTCCCCTAAATCCCCCCTTAAATTAGAGCCCCGTTCCCCCCGTATGGTCTAAGGTAGCCATCCATGGGGCGCACCTACAATAAAAAGTTTTTCCTTCTCTCCCCTCCCCTGGCCAAACGTGGGGGGGTATGGGGTCCCGTTTTCGTCCAGGATCTTCCTTTTACCCCGGCTACATCCCCTGAAAATTTCGGCCCTCTACCTATACCTACGGGAACATGCCATTATAAGGAGCGTTACGTTACATATCCGAGCATGACGCGTGATGCGTGACGGGTCGGTCTCACTCAACCCCCACAAAAAAATGAAAAAATTTGCAAAACGCCCCTAAAGAAGTTTTCACTTCAAAAATAGGTGTAGGTAAAATAAGGTTAACACGCAAAGAAAGACGCAAACCACCTAAATTTATACACAAAATGTCGACGAAAAATGCGTTGTACTCTGTACTGCCATGTAGATAATACGATAATGCCAAATAATCCCACTCGTAATCCCAAGTATTTCCTAGTAATGCCGTGTAATCCCACCGTAATGCCGGGTAATTCCAAGTAATGTCTCGTAATCCTAAGTACTGCCACGATAATCTTGGTAATGCCAAGTACTCCCATAGTAATCCCACGTATTCCCATGTCAAACGTACATGTATTCCCGGGTGTGAGACACCCCTCGGCATCCTCTTAAAAATATGCCGAGACAATGACATTTTAACAGAGGTGGGTAAATTCTCAAACAAGTTATTTCAGTCCCATTCTGCACTTGAGACAAGTGAGCAGTTGAATCAAACAACTCGTCAGCATTTCTAGTATTATATGGGTTTATGTCCCCAACTTTAGTATGCAGGTTTTGGTTAGAGAAAATGTAGCAGGCTCACTGCAAAACCTAAAGGTTGATGACTGTGAGGATTTTGTTTGCTTTAAATGTCTCACGACATGATTGTCAGAATGAAAGATTGAACATACTTCTCATTATCCTCTTCTGAGCTATAAGCACTGTGCCAATGTGATCAGAGCTTCCCCAGGCCAGTAATCCATAAGCCATAATTCAATTCAATTCATTTATTCAATTCATTTTAAATTACAATATAAAGATACATATTGAATTCATTAAATTTCACAAGATATAAATTATGACACCTAGATGGACAGCCATCTGTATGTGTCAGATCCATACATATTATTGAACTCTAACAATAAAGCATAAAATTTAAACAAGTTGTCGAAAAATAAAGGTAAATGCGAACATAAAATATACCTAATTATATACTTAACAATAATAAACTATGAAATGTTCAAGATATAATAGGAAAATACAATTTTACAAAAATAATGTTTTAAAAGTAGGTTTATTTTGAACTATAAATCCTTGAGATAACTTTGAAAATCTTTTTATAATGTTAATAGTTCTTATCTTAAATGGCAGCAAATTATAAGCCTTAGGAGCTATAAAAGAAACAGATCTTAAGTTTAATGTATTGGAACAGATTGGGAGTACTAGGTGCTTATTAGATAATTTTCTGGTAAAATACTTATGTTCTACATAGATTTTTTTATTTTCATTTTTATGCATAAAAATACAAATCGAAAGTATATAAAGGTCTCTAATATTTAAGATTTTTTCATTGTACAATAAATTAGTAGGATAGAGTTTATTTTGATGTAAAATTACCTTAAGGATATAATTTTGAATAATGAATAATGGTTTTAAGTTTGTTTCATAAGCACCTCCCCATACAATTATTCCATACCTGAAAAGAGATTCTACCAGTGCCCTGTATAGAAGAATTACCAATTTATTATTTAAAATTTCTCTAATAATATAGAATTTATAAATTAATTTTCTTAATTTTGTTGCCAAATAATCAATATGTGATGTCCATTTTAAATGTTGATCCAGCACAATACCCAGATATTTAACATTGTATGAAGACTTTAGAACAAGGTTTTCTGTTTGACAAACACTAATTTCAGAAAATATTGGTCTATCTGCCATTGTCAGAGAAAAGGCAAGGTATGTGGTTTTCTCAATATTTAACGACAATTTATAAGTTTGCAGCCAGTTTCTGACAATATTAAAACCAATAACAGCCCTTTGTCTGACCTCTGGCCATGACACTCCTTTGAATATCAAAGCAGTGTCATCAGCATAAGATATGACCTGTCCACCAAGCTCCAGGTTAAGAAGAGAATTAATATATGTATTAAATAGTATTGGACCCAAGATAGTCCCCTGGGGTATGCCACATTTAACTGACTGAGAGTTACTTAGAATACTATTAACTTTTGTAAATTGAGATCTGTCATTTAGATAGTTTTTAAATAATTCCAACACTGTGCCTCTCACTCCGCTATGTGATAACACATTAAGCAGCATTGAGTTGATGGTTGCATAATAAATTGTTTTCAGGGTAAGAATAGCAACACTGTTTCTTAGTTGTAAGACAGCATAGTTTTTGAGGCCAATTTGTTGCATACAATATCAATATGGGCATGCCAAGATAGGTGCTGGTCCAGCGTGAGGCCCAGGATCCTTACACAATCCTGCTGTACAACAACTGGGGATTTGTCCCTAACCAGCAAACTTCTGTCTCGAATGACTCTGTGAGGTGTGCAGTTGATTAGGTTTGTCTTAGGGCTGTTTAAAAAGAGCCCATTTAGTTGACACCAGGTAGCGATTTTACTAAGTATACTTCATGCTAGCACAAGGCACGCCCACCGTAATACGTCAGCCTCGAACATCTCCGATATACTCGGCGTCAGCACATCGCACTCCAGCAAAGCCGCCGCAATATAAGCAAAGTCTACGCAAATATAAATATATTATTTTGTAAACTTTGATATAAGGTATATTATGGTCTTTTTGACCTGTTTTCGAAATGCAAAGAATTTTTACATTTTCACTTCATGCAATGCCCTCCGCTCGCTTCGCGCCGCGGGGCGTAACCACCAAAAACTAATCCAAGGCTGTCAAAAAAACTAACTAAGCAACCCAAAAAAAAAAAGAAAAAAAACTGGCAAGGGTCGGGTGTCGAAACCATTGCCGCCTCGCATTCTCATCAAGAGCCTTACCACTTGAGCCAAACTGTTACACATGTGCTTTCATCAAAAAAGTCTCATACAAATGCATGTGAGACTGTTAGCCGAGATGACACCAAGCCCGGTGCTGGAGCGCAGTATATTTAGTGCGACGTGCTGACGCCGAGTATATTAAAGATAAAGCTGACGTATTACAGTGGGCACGTCTTGTGCTAGCGTGAAGTATATTTAGTAAAATCGCCACCAGGTAAAAATCTCATGTACACACTGAGTAGCTTTGATGCACAGATTTTCATAGCTCTCGCTAGCCACCACTACTGATGTATCATCAGCAAACAAAGTAACAAAACTGTTTTGAGCCAGTAAGGGAAGGTCATTTATAAAAAGAAGGAAAAGGACTGGGTCCAGCACACTGCCCTGGGGCACACCAGTTTCAATATCCACCCAATCAGACACAGACACACCAGTAGGACCCCACAAGACGTGCCCACGTTGCTCCAACTTAGATAACATTATGGCACGATTTTTGGGGTCAAAGGCCGTCGTGAAATCGAAGAAGGACACCTGTTCTCCGACAACACTTCAGGTAGGTACATAAAGCAATATTTTATTGTATAATTAAGAATAGTAGTAGGTATTATGAAAAAGCTTGCCAAAATATGTAAGAATATTCAAAAGGCACAACTACCAATAAGTTATCAGTCTTTCACACACAAAAAATCAGGCGTTTTGGATGATTTAATACAACTTTATTTTAAAGTTAGCACAAGGCTACATTGGTTCAAGACTATTATGTATTTGCAACTGGTTATAAAGTATTAACAAACTCCTTATGGAAAAATTGGCAAGAAATGCCAAGAAAACCACAACACATGTAGCCTTCTTTTGGACAAATGAACGAATTGCCTTTTCTTTTTCTATTCAGAAAAGATGCCAAAAATTCGTAAAAAATCTAGGGACATTTTTGATGTAGATAAATTATTTGATTAACTACTGTCACTTGAAATTGAATCAATATTGTTACGGCTAGCCTAACAACCATCCGAACGTTTTTGTGCTACCCTATACAACTAGCCGCCGTGCCCCTCCCTTCTTTGTCTGTATGACTCATCGCCCGGCCGGACGCGAAGTTTCGGGATCGCTGGAATTATCTCGATGGCCTCGTCGAGATCATATGAGGAGGGTTCATGCAAAAGCAGACATCTCCATTTTGTACAAACTTGAGAAAAACAGCAAAAACTCTTGTATGAAAATTCGTATAGGGATATGTCTTGTTTTGAAATAAAACTGTACACTGAAAGAGTACGTGTAATAGGATTTGTCTTGTTTTGTTTAGTTTCAGATGTTACGTATATACGTTTGGATATGTCTTGTTTTGGTTGAACTCCATAGATTTAAATGACAAATAATGTAGGATATGTCTTGCTTTGTTCGAATCTGACTAAGGCCAGCCCTAGAGACCATCCCAGACAAATCGGCAAAAAAATCAATTTGGTAAAAAATGGAGATGTCTGCTTTTGTATGAACCCTCCTCATATAGAGTGGCCTCGGAATACTTCCCGAATATTCGTGATAGATTTAAGATTATAAATAAGCAGACCTAAGGCGAATGTTGGCCAGTCGGATAGTTAGTTCAGTTAATCATTGAGTGTTGAATAGATATTAGTGGTAAAGTTATAAGACTAGTTTAGTGAGTAAAATTGTATACAGTGGTAGTGAATAAAGACAGTATTAGTTGAAAATAGCAAAGTTGTAATTCTGTTAAGAACCCACGGGAAACACGTAACATTTGGTGTCAGAAGTCGGATTGTGAAGGGACCGGACTTGCGAAATATTTTTCGAGGAAAGAAGAGGTACAAGTACGTCAACGAGACCGTTTGATTGGTGGATTCTGGTAAAAGTTTATAACATCCTATAGTCAATACGAGGCAACAAACGGCAGAAATGGAGCAAATTAATAAAATGTTGGCCGATTTCATGGAAAATCTAAATGCTGAGAGACAAATAGAACAGGACCGGCTGCAGAAAAATTTTCAAGATCAAGAAGATAAAGAGCAAGCGGATCGGGAAGAGGATGAACGTAGAAGGCAAGCGGATCGGGAAAAGGATGAACGTAAAAGGCAAGCAGAACAGGACCGGCTACAGAAAATTTTTCAAGATCAAGAAGATAAAAGGCAAGCAGAACAGGACCGGCTTCAGAAAATTTTGCAAGACCAGGAAGAGAAAAGACAAGCAGAACAGGACCGGCTTCAGAAAATTTTACAAGACCAGGAAGAGAAAAGGCAAGCAGAGCAGGACCAGCTTCAGAAATGGATGCTGGATGTAATTGTAGGCGAGCAAGGGAAATTACAGAAAATATTGGACGGACAAAATGAGAAATTTGAAAAAGAAGTAAACAATATTCAAAAAGAAGTTGGAAATGTACAAAAAGAAGTTGGAAATGTACAAAAAGAAGTTGGAAATGTACAAAAAGAAGTTGGAAATGTACAAAAAGAAGTAGGAGACGTACAGAAAGAAGTGAAGAATCTACAAGCAGAATTTACCAGACTAAAACATCAAGCACCCACCGAGAGGGCATTCACCTCAGGACAAAACATCAAACCTCCAACGTACGACGGTAAAACATCCTGGACAATGTACAAAAGACAATTTGAAGCCGCTGCTGTTGCCAACGGTTGGAATAATGAAGAAATGGCTACATCACTAGTGGTAGCGCTTCGTGGGTCTGCCCTGGAACTACTGCAGACAATTCCCATCAGCCAACAGGGGAAATATGACATACTTGTAGCTGTCCTGGAGAGACGATTTGGCGACCAACATAGAAGACAGCTCTATCAGGCACAAGTTAAGTCCCGACATCAGAAGCCTGGTGAAAACCTGCTAGAATTTGAGGCAGACATTAGACGTCTCATTGAATTGGCCCACCCGGGAGCGACAGAGGAATTTCAAGAGGAACTTGCTGCCCAATATTTCGTGAATGGTATTAGAGATCCAGAAACTCAGAAAATGCTACGCCTAGCCAAATTTGATAATAGCAGCGAAGCTTTGGGTCGAGCCCTAGAAATGAGGCGGCCTGTAATATCTCCAAGCCAAAAATCAGGGCCGTATCCATCTAGGAAGAAAAGCCGATAAACAGCTGTGAATTAACTGAGATGGGCGAAATTTTGAAGAAATTGACGGAAGTTCTTCAGGCCACAGGGAGATTCCGGGAGCCAATTGAAGATAGGCCACGTAACCGAAATGTTTCAAATCAGTGCTATATATGTGGCAACATTGGGCATTTTAAGAGAGACTGCCGAGTACAACTACGACCTACAGCTCCATCCAGAGACAACAGCAGTTCAAAGCCAAGTAAGGAAGAGTTGAAACAATATAACTTTAAGGCTAAGCACAGGGAAGGAAGATGGCATAGTAATACAGATGCTTTATCCAGAAGGTCATGTGAGGATAATTATAAACATCGCCAAATAATTGACCAACAAGAAGGAATCACTCCCATTAGACGAATCAGGTTTAAGGTTGATCAGCAGTAGACCACAGAGCAACTAAAGAAAGATCAGCTTGAGGATAATGAAATAGCACTACTACTAAAAGCTAAGGAAGAACGTCAACCAAGACCAAGCTCAGTGGGACTCCCTGGTAATTGGAAATGGACTCCTTAAACGAGTCTGGGAAAGCGCCGATGGCAAAGTAGTGAAGACGCAGTTAGTGGTACCAAGGAAGAGGGTAGCGGAAGTTCTGGACGAAGTACATAATAGAAAGTTTGGTGCTCATCTCGGAGTGAACAAAATGATTGACAAGATCCGCGACAGATTTCACTGGGTCAACTACTGCCAGGATGTGAAATCATGGTGCCAGCAGTGTTCAACCTGTGCCTCAAGTCAAGGACCTCAGACAAGATTCAGTGGGAAGATGAAACAGAATGATGTGGGACTACCGTTTGAATGTCTCGCTAGTGACCGAATGAAGGCTTGATATGATCTCCAAGCTAACTCTAGGGGATTTCGGATGAACGATAAAGTCTGGTTATATAACCCGCAAAGGAAGACAGGAAGATCTCCCAAGCTAACACCAGTATGGGAAGGACCCTATACGATCATCAAAAGAATTAATGACGTTGTGTATAGAATTCAGCGTAGCCCCAGAATCAAACTGAAAGTTGTCCACCTCGACAGGTTGAAAGCATATCACGGACATGAAGTAGCTGATCGGGACGATCAGAATTAAGAGGGAGGCAATGTTACGGCTAGCCTAACAACCATCCGAACGTTTTTGTGCTACCCTATACAACTAGCCGCCGTGCCCCTCGCTTCTTTGTCTGTATGATTCATCGCCCGGCCGGACGCGAAGTTTCGGGATCGCTGGAATTATCTCGATGGCCTCGTCGAGATCATATGAGTGGCCTCGGAATACTTTCCGAATATTCGTGATAGATTTAAGATTATAAATAAGCAGACCTAAGGCGAATGTTAGCCAGTCGGATAGTTAGTTCAGTTAATCATTGAGTGTTGAATAGTTATAAGACTAGTTTAGTGAGTAAAATTGTATACAGTGGTAGTGAATAAAGAGAGTATTAGTTGAAAATAGCAAAGTTGTAATTCTGTTAAGAACCCACGGGAAAAACGTAACAATATGTTACATACTAATTTACTATGATAATTTAGAAGGATTTATAAAAAGCATCTAAGAAGACTTTACAACAAACCTTCCAGCTAACAGCAATTTTACTCTTTACCACTCATGCTTGCAACCATAACCTATAAAAATTTCACTGATGCAGTGTAGATTAATTTTACTAAATTTAATTAGAATTGGAAATAGGAAAGGGTATTAAGTTACTAATAAAGAAAATTGTGCCTAACAAATAAATTTGATTGCAAATTAACCAATCTACAGGTTATATAAGGGAATTTAACATTTGAACTTCCGTTCATTGGGTTAATTCAATATATTACTCAATAAATTTACATGGCGAAATTAAGGAAGGGACACATAAACATATGCAGGGCCTGGCAGTTTATGTGAATTTGCCAATAGGCTATGAGTTTTACTTAGCAGAACATTTTGTGATCTCTAATTGTTATTTTACTTTTACAGAAGATCGAGCGGGAAATCCAGTTAAGAGTGATCAACCCTTAGGCTAAAATAGTGAAGGTAACTTGATCTAAATTCACACCAGAAATAAATGCTTTTGAAGACACTAACTTAATTTTTAATCCATCTAAATTTTCAGGAGTCGGCCCTGGTAAGTAAGATTCGTCTTGATTTTATTAAAAATGGCGTAAATAAATTGTTTAATTGAGCATTTTCGACTCGTAACCAAACTTTGTTGACAATTCAAAAGAACTCAAATTGGGGGTCAATCTTGGGGTCAATCAAAGCTTGGTATAAAAAGTTACGCAGCCGTCTACACTGGCAGACTGGTCTCCAGTGCACACTACCGCTTGGGGAAATGATTTTCTGACAGGCAACTACTCTTAAGAAGTGAACATCTCAAACATAATATCGCCTTAAGGCGGAGTGCTGATGCAATTATTAATGTTTTAAAACTAAAGCTAAGCTAAATTATTCAATGTGATTGGTCTATAACCAATCAGTAAAACTAGGTGCCTTCGATACATGCATTCCTGGATACTCTGGAAATACTTACCACATTATGAAGTCAACTTGCCAATAGATGCTGAGTGTTTCTATCCCTCTCTCTGACCTATCTGAGTTACGCAACCTGAAGGAGCCTAGATCGACCGCAGCAAGCAGTTTTTCTGTGACAGTATTGGAAGTAAGTGGACCCATTTTGTGGCTAGGTAAGTCAGAAACCAATGTACATTTTTATTGGCTATTTAAATAACTAGTTGCAGATTTTTTCTTCTTGTTTTATACATATGTGATTTTTTGTGATGATCTGAAGTTTGCTAATCACATTGAGAATCTTCGCAATAAAGCTATGAAGCTTCTGGGTTTTATGTTAAGAACACTGAAGGATTTTAAAAATATTTTTGTTCTGAAAAATGTATATTGGGCTGTTGTAAGGTCCACTCTGGAGTATGCTAGTTCAGTTTGGTCTCCACATTATAAAGTCTATATTGACAGTTTGGAAAAGGTTCAAAGGCGTTTTTTAAGCCATATAGCCTACAATCTGCATATTCCAGTAGATGATATTAACTACTGTGACCTGTTGAAATTGTTAAACATGAAAACCTTGGAAGCTCGTAAAAGAAACTGTGATGTCTCAGGTAAATTTACACATGTGAGTTAATCCCTCATAAATGCAAATTAATGTCGATACATCATTGTTGAAACGCGACAGGGCAAGTGCTAATAATTATATGCTTGATGTTACAAATAAACTGAAATATTAATGAAATAAGCCTGAAAAAAAAAATTAAACCAGCAATATTATGAGGGAAAATTCGAAGGAATTCTACTGAAAATTCAATTTACTACCTTCACAGGAATATATAGAATCCAAGAATTTCCCAAACAATACTGTTCAATTCCAAAGGGGGGGGACAAAGAACACAAAGTCAAAGTCACAGTCAATGTATATGTGTATTTAGTGGTTAGGTCTGATGATGCCGTAAGGCGAAACACGTGTAACCACTAAATACACATATACATTGACTGTGACTTTGACTTCGTGTTCTTTGTCCCCCCTTTGGAATTAAAGATTAAGTCCCTTTGAGAATTATGAATGATTATTTTGTAATACTGTTCAATTTAAATGGAAATACGTAAAACAATGTGTGTGACCGCTAAACAATGAAACAATCACGTTCCTGTAAATTTGGATTAAACCTCTATCAAATTACACGAATTTGCCCCATGAGAGACGGAATTATTCACCAACAAATCGGTATTTTTTACCGAACGGTCACTAAAAAATTAAGATTATTGAAGTTGTAAGTTAATCGAACGTGTAATATAAAATGCTAATTTCTTGCTTAAGCAGAATATGATTAAGTGAATCAGAAACAATTATTAATTATGTATTCAAAAAATTAAAAAATTTGCGAAATATATGCAAGATGAATAAAATATTTCCCAGCCAAGCGTTGCCAACAAGATAAACGACCTTTCTTTCAAAATTCAAGACGTTTAACCTCTAATAATCTTCGATGCTTTAATTGGATGATTTAAATCATGTGACTCCGCTATAGGACACGCGGCGACAAACTAAGGAAATACTCAATATATACTAAATATAGCAATCTATTGTAGATTAAATGCTTAAATTGCAGGTATTAAATAGCGTACTACGCCCTTCAATTACCAACTACATGAGATAAGCCCGTTTCCGATAGATGTCACTTACTCAATATAGAAATCTACAGCGACACGAATCCGCAAATGGTAGATATAAACCAGCGTACCTGTTCTTAAAAAATTAGTTGCACGAAATATACCCATTTGCGAACAGATGTCACTGGCGATTCATATCCCGTACATCGAAAATCATTGATAATTAAACAGAATTTAGTGGAAATTCTTATAGTTTATTGGGTAAAGAAGTGAAAATTTGACAATTAAAAATGTGTTGTGCTGTGCAAGGTTGTAAAAGTGATAATCAAGCCAAGAATTTTGATAAAACTTAGATTTTATACATTCCCTAAAGACACTTTGTCGCAATAATTGTGGGTAAACGCTTGTTACCGTGAGGATCGTTTTCATCGTAAAACGACTCGAATATGCCCAATGCGACGACAGCTTTGAAAAAAAAAATAAGTATGATTTTGAATTATGAGAAAAAGGGGCATAATATAAAGTGCGATGCAGTACCCACGCTTAATTTGCCATAAATAATTTTAATAAAAATCAGTTATTTTCTAACCTATGTTTTATATCATTTTAATGACGTTTGTTTATGATTATTTTCATTTTATACCTCTATTTTATTTCATTTGACAAGCTTAACATTATAAATGGATCAAGTAGATATAATGTTTATTTGTTATATTTGTTTAATTGTAATCTTTAATCTTTCTCATGATCGAATGTGGCGTTTTTGATACTTGTTTTAATTAAAGAGAAAAAAATTCTATGTTATTAAAAATGATAAATAATCTGTTTGCAAACTCTTGCTCTTGCCACAATCAGTTTAAGCGGAAAAATGCATATCCTAAAAAACCTTTAATAATAACATTAATCATTCAAAATTATCTTTAATTAATCATCCAAAATTCCATTTCCTACATTTTCTATCAAAATAAAGCAAACTATTCGGTAAATCTAAAATTTGTGTATATACTGGGACTGTTACCATTCATTATAACTTAAATGAATAACTCTCTTTGTGACGTCATTGCGCAGAGAGAACCGATTTTTAAATCGCTGAGCATCTTACCTTCCCGTTATTGTCATGTGGTTGAACACAATAGGTAACCCAAACGAACACTTAATTCTTATAGCGTAAAATACCATGGATAGCTTTTTCTTTGATGCAATAATATCATCTTTCAATTTTAGATTGTCATCAGTATAAATACCCATAAATTTGGTGACCGATTTATATTCTGTGTTGATTTTTACTTCTATACAGAATGCTCAACTATAAACCGTACAATAAAGTTCTTGTGAATTGTTTAAAAATTGTATTTATTTATAAGTTTAATCAATACTTATTAGAATGAATTTTGTAGAGAATCCACATCAGAAGTAAATTTTTCATTGAAAAACATTCTTTCACATATGAAAACACAACGTTTGATTTGAAGTGGGAAGGATGATTTAGATGACAGGTAAAAAGCAATTTGTTTTTTTGTAACAACATTCAGAAAGATTATTATTCACGGTAAATAGCCTGTCTGAAACATTTTAAAGTAGGGTATTTAATATTTCTAGGGAATCTTTAGATGAAGCTGACAGCGGTTTAGATGAGCATACTACCATTAATAAAGAAATCAACGATATGAAAACCTACCCGGATTTGTAAGTAGCTATGATTTTAATAATTCATGCGATTGCGTCAATAAATATGCTCATTTGAAACCTTCCCATAAAGTCATACATTGTTAACGAAATAAAACAATCTACATTTTGTGTATAACCCTCTTTTTCCTAGTGTCTGGGTTGCCAAACGTCCGACCAAAGTCTGACATGTCCTTTTTGGCAATTTGCTAACGTCCGACTGGCTTTTCTTTTTGTCCGGATTTTTCAATCTTAAAATAATTCGTTTTTTTTTTTAAATATACGAAGAAAATCTCAAAATGGTGTGAAGTTACCCTCACTAATGGATTGTTTACAGTATTTTTGTTGATCTTTAAGTTTGAAAATATTGTGATATCCAATTTGTTTTATTTGTGTGTTGCTACATTTAAGTCACTAATAAACCCGTACAAAGGACTTACTCGAAACACCAAACATGTTTTGTGCATAAAGTGAAAAGATCACATTTCAAGAAAAGTGAGGTTAAGTTGTTGCAGGCATGCTATAAATGCAAAAAATAATGTGTTTTAAGGGAAGAGAAAGGCAAATTGTTCGGCTACCGTGTGATTTCTACAAGGAAATGATCTGTGGAGAATGTACTGGACTAATGGCACAGGAAGTAAGAGTTGTTCCAAGCCCATCACGAGCTACGTTGTATTTCTGTCCGGATTGCAAGGAAACCGTGGCGGCACTGGCGGCCCTTAAGATAGAGGTAGAGTCACTCAGGGGCTCGATGGAGCGAAGAAAAAAGGAAAATGGAGCTGCTAGGAAAGAGATAAGTGAAGTCAAGAACGAGGTTAATCAAGTCAACAAAAAATTACCAGGAATTAGCCACGCCGATGCACTAAAGAAGCTTGAAAAACAAGTAGAGACAATCCAAATACCACATACAGCAATCGAACCAACTCTAACTGAATTGAAAGAAAGGGAACATCGTACCACAAATGTTCTAATATTTGGTGTTGAAGAACCCAAAAAGAACAGCCCACAAGAAAAAACAATAGAAGATAGAGAGAAAGTTAGAATGTTGTTTTCAAACATGAATATTGTTTTACAGGAAGCAGCGAAGTTGTTCAGACTTGGTAGAGAGGCCACAGACAGGAAAAGGCCACTGAAGGTGATCCTTCCTACGAAAGAAGAAGCACGGCAAGCTCTGAAACGTAGAAAAGTACTTGAAGAAGAACAATGAGGTATCTATATGAGGAATGACCAAACAGAGGCCCAAAGGAAATTCTTAAGAGATACTCTGACTGAGCTAGAGAAACAGAAAGCCGAAGGTAAAACCAATCATTTAATTATAAAATACATTGGTGGAACACCTAAAATCGTTGAGAGAATTGAAAAAACTAAGTGTGTCTGGGTTGGGTCAAGTCATGTTTTGGTACTCCAAATTTAAACTCATTTGTAAACAGGATCGAAGAATGGAAAGTGAGAGTTCTGTCTTCGGATCCCACGTTCATATTGCTTACAGAAACCTGGTTGCGGAAGAGTATGTGTAGTTGCTTAATTAGCATAAATGGGTACACAGTATATCGGCAGGGCCGACCGAACCAGAAGGGTGGGGGTGTATGTATTTTAGTCAAGTACCAAATAGGTGGATACAATATAAACTGTAGCATCGCTAAGGATCACGGATTGGAAGCACCGATAGATGCAATTTGGCTAAATATCCAAATAGGAGAAACAAAAATATCCCTTGCATGCATCTATAGGCCGGGTGCTACAACCACACAAGAGTGCCTAAAGTCCGTTCAAGTCTATTGCGCTGTTACGTCATATCATTCCATCTTTCTTTATGCAATGAACGTATGTACTAAATTGGTCCGTCAAATTGGAATCTTTGATATCGATTTGCGTCAATGTCAAAATATCATAACGAAAATAACAGATTTAATTCATTTATTGATTTGCTGGTAGTTGGTTTGTGTTTTACGCTAATAATTGCTAATAAAAATCGTTTTGAGATGCCCCACCGGTTCAGTGAGAAAGAGCAAGCTTTAATTTTAAAATTAGTGCATTATTTCACACGTGAAAAATATGCTGGTAGGCCACTTTTACCCTGGAAAGCTGTGCACAATGTAAGTAATATTTGTTTTTTATTTATTTGATAATACTAAAAAATGATATCTCTAGAAAAAAATGTATTTTTGATGTGTAAACATCTTACGCGGCGATATGAGGACAAATCTCGGCAAATGAGACGGAAATGCGCAAACCAATTCTAGCCGCTAGGGCGGTATTATATACAATTTTGCCATTTAAAATCGTTTTTAAACGGATTTTAGACGATAAAAAGCATATTATTATTTTAAATTAAACGAACTGTCAAAAGTATTATTCAGATGCCCAGACGTTTAAAACAATATTGTCATAAGTATGTAAAATTGATAAAAACGGAACGTGCTCCGGAATAGAAAACAGGTACAGAGACATCTTTTGGCTAGTGTAAAACATAACGTACGAGTTTCTAAGACGTACGGATCTTTTCTTTTTACGTCAGACATTCTGACGTAACAGCGCAATAGCCTTGAATGGACTTAACACTTCAAGCACCCGACTTTCGTTGTGAGAAACTTCAACTACCCGAACATAAATTGGGAGAATCAAACAATTGTGCAACCGGATAAGAAGACGCAGGAATTTCTAGACATGTATCATGAAACGAACGTGCATCAAATTGTAAATTTCCCAACAAGATACAGAAATAACCAGAGGTCAGTTTTGGACCTTTTTTTAACTAACGACCCTAACAGCATCTTCGATTTGTCCACAGAACCGCCAATTTCGTAGTGATCATGTACTAAAGGTAAAAACCCAACTAAAAATTCCACTTAAACAAACACAGAAAATAACTAGAAGAAATTTTAACACTGCCAAGTATGAGGAAATAAATAACTTCATTAGACTCTAGTCAATAGGACAAGGAAGATCACTGTTTGAGGACTTACAGTGTGTTATAAATGGTGCAGTACAACAATATATACCGGCCAAGTCTGTAAAAAACAATCAACAAAAACCATGGATAAATCAATATTTGTCTAGAGAAATAGACAAAAAGCGTAGACTATGGGATACATATAAAATAAACAAAACACCAGACAAATATCAAGCTTACATGATACAGAATAACAAGACTAAGCAAAAGTTGTTTGATGCCCGGAGGAAATATGAGAATGCCCTTGCAAATGCGAATTCACCAAAAAGACTGTCTAAATATATTATCCGAAACTTAAACTCCAAAGTATCAACCACAACTCTGAAAGATCCAACAACTCAGCAGTTTTTGAATGGTACAGTCTTGACAGAGAAATTTGCGGGGCAGTTCGACACAGCATTTACAAGTAAAGCTTTACACGGGAATAGAGTGTAGAGATCAATTATTGACACAATTCAATTTACAAGTGACCAAGCAGAACAAGCTCTCAAATGTATGAAAAAGACACCAGCCCAGGGCCTGACGAAATTCCAACAGTTTTACTACAAAACTGTAGCACCACAAGTACTTGCAGAAGTAATGCAGGAATGTATTGATCGTTCGAAAATTCCAACACCCTGGACATATTCAATCGTCACGCCACTGTATAAGAAAGGTGATAGACACAGACCGGAAAATTATCGCTCTATTAGCCTTACCTGTAACCCCCTAAAATGTATGGAGAAAATAATAGTAAAGGAACTAATATCTTTCTACCAGGAATTAAATGTCATTCCCTCAGCTCAACATGGATTTCTACCAAGACGTTCGACCACTACCAACCTTTTGGAGTGTCTCAGCGATTGGGCAAACCACCATTACAATGGGCTACCCACAGATGTCATTTATCTAGACTACAACATTCAACAAAGTCCCATACATCCTATTATAGTTAAAAGCGGTCTTATCGTGCGGGTCCAAAGGTCACATCTTTCATTAAATGTCATTCCTTTGACAGATTTTACACGCAAAATCTGCCACGAATGAAGTTTTTACTGAAAATTGTGACCTTTGGACCTACACCATAAGATCGCAATTGACTATATTACAAACACCTGAGCACTTTGGAGTTAGTTGCTTGCCTTGACCAAAGATCTGCTAGAGGATAGATTTTACCAGGTGAGAGTTAATGGAGAACTTTCTAGTCCCCATAGGGTGAGTAGTGGCATGGTTCAGTACACTTTTCTGACCTGGTTGATCATATCCATTGATTTGATTGAGACTTTCAAAATAACAAGTTGTTACTATCAGTGTAAATTGACAGACATTTTCCACATAAGTTCAAATCTCCATCTTCGAGGACGCTCCAAGAAGTTTGAAAAGGAGAGGTCAGCAAGACTGCGAAGGAAGAACTTCTTGGTAAACCGTATAGTGCATTCTTGGAGCTCTCTACGTCAAGATACTGTGTCGGCACCAAACTCTATTATCTTCAAAAATCGGGCCGACAGGGAGCCAAGGGAAGATACACAGAGACTGATTCACTACAGTGCATGAGATAGCATTTCCATAACCATTTATAAGTGTGATAATGTTACAACAGCTTAATCGGTTTTACAATCGCCTGCTATTGGAATCCGAATAATGTTAATAATAATAAAAATAAATCTTGAAATTATTATTGAGGGCAGTAAATCAACAAATGAAGTAATTATCACTTAAAAGAATTTTTAAAATTTATTGTTAGATCAAAAATCTGCTGCTCTGTATGAACTCTCCCCCTTTTTAAAAAACCTATACAGAGATGAACTGGAAAAGTCTAAATGGCATCGTTAGAAACGAGATTGACTATATACCAACAAAAGGCATATATGCCATGATGTTACCGTTCTGAACAAGTTCGATAAAGGCAGCGATCACCATATGGTTCGAGCAATAATAAATTTAAATACAAGATTCGAGAGAAGTCAATTAATAAAACAACGTATTTACCTAACCCTGGATGTACTGAGCAGCAATAAGACCACATCCAATCTAGTCTTGACACTAAATTAGGTAAAATCTAGAGACTATCAAACCAGTATAGATGAACTCTCCGAAAAACATCTCAAATAGTATGCGACTAGGAGAATATGCTCGATACAGACGAAGAGCTTCAGCAAAATCAGCTGACAGATGAAAATCTTAATGAAATTAAGGGGAGAAATAAATCAGGGGACCTACAAAGAACTCAGTAAAGAAATTAGCAAGAACATCAGGAGAGACTTCAGGGATCACAGTACAAGACTGATAAAAAACATAATCCGAATTACAAATTTATAAATTACAAATCAAAAGTATGAAAGTCCTCAGAATCGAATTGAAGATTGAAAGTGACAAAAATAAGAAACAGAGACGGTATTGTGGTCAGCGCCAGGAAAGAAATTATCTTGGAAATGCAATAACACTATAGTATTTATATTTTATTATAAGGTATAAGCTAGGTATAAATCCTCTGGCCTATCGCCATTCAGAGGTTATAGTGCCTGGTTTTATTGCTATATCTGTTCGGTGGTCCGAGTATATTATATTCGGTAATAATATAAATGCGGGACTTTGTCTAAATGATGTTTACATATTTTAAATTAGGAACATCTACTGCGAAACTATCAAAAACATACATCAGATATAAAAAGTCAGTTAATAAAAATATTGTTATAGTGATCAAACTGGCATTTAAGTCAATAAAAATGTACCCAGTATCGATTCCGAGTAATTAAAATTAACACGAAACAAACGGCCATTGCTCATGCATGAGACACGACACAGTGTGTGCTGCTGCTGATGTGTTTGTGGTGCGACGTTGCCGCTCGAGTTATAAAATAACTGTTTGTATTTATAGATTTGTTGTTATGTTGAACTCTGTCAAGTGTCTTTATGTGAAGGAAAATATTAACGATAGCCCTGTTTAAAGATGCACTTGTATACCTACTATGTATATCTTAGGTTTTTCAAATGCTTCTTTACATTTTTTCAGGTTAATAAACTACACTGCTTATCCTGAAGGTCCTTACCCATCGAATCACAAAAGTGATATAAAAGAGCATTCAGTCAAGTCTTTGAAACATTCTTTTGAAACCGCAAGAGTGGAATATTGAAGGATCGTTTCTAGAAGCACCAGATTAGTCACCAGGACGAAGACACAAAAGGTTGGCATAAATGTCCAGAGTGTGTCGTTAATTACCAGTGCATTCCATAATTCGTAAAGCTGCTAATCAAGTCCGGTGGTTTCCTCTTTAAAATGTTCATATAAAGGAAACCAGAAAAGTTATGTGAGAAAGCACATGAAGAAACATAAATTGCTGACCAAAAAGGTGAAAACGCAAGAGTTTGGCATAAATGTTCAGAGTGTCACTCATCATAAGCCGACTGACGAATCCAGTGGTTTCATTGTTTAAAATGTTCATATAAAACATCAGAAAATTTCTCTAAGAAAGCGTGTGAAGACACATACTGATCCACATGCGAAAGATGCAAGAGTTTGGCATAAATGTCCAGAATGTGTCGTTAACACAATCCATCATGAAGCTTACCAGTGCGTTTCATAATTCATAAAGCTGCTAATCAAGTACGGTGGTTTCTTCTTTAAAATGTTCATATAAAGGAAACCAGAAAAGTTATGTGAGAAAGCACATGAAGAAACATAAATTGCTGATCAAAAAGGCGAAAACGCAAGAGTTTGGCATACATGTTCCCTCATCATAAGCCGGCTGGCAAGTCCAGTGGTTTCATTGTTTAAAATGTTCATATAAAACAAATCAGAAAATTTCGCTAAGAAAGCGTGTGAAGATACATACTGATCCACATGCGAAAGATGCAAGAGTTTGGCATAAATGTCAAGGGTGTCCTATCAGTGGTTGCATTGTTTAAAATGTTCATATAAAACAAGCCGGAAAGATTATCTAGAAAAACACTTGAAGACACATAGAACTGTTGATCAACATGGCGAAGATGCAAGAGTTTGGCATAAATGTCTAGAGTCTTCTTTGATAACACTACATCAGTAGGTAGTTTACGAGTGTCTACCTGCATGTCGATATAGGATAACACATCAGTGTCTCGCGTACTAGCAGAGTTCATTTTTTTTTTAAATGTTCATATAAAACAAATCAGAGAGCATGCTAAGACACATATTGATGATCCACACGGCAAAGACGCAAGAGTTTGGCATAAAGTGTCATTTAAAAACAATCTTCATAAGTAGTTTACGAGTGCCTACTATAATTCATAAACCTGCTGATCAAATTCATTGTTTAAAATGTTCACATAAAACAAATCAGAAAATTTCTCTAGAGAAAGCACGTGAAGACACATATTGATGATCCACACGACAAAGACGCAGAGTGTTCTTCTAAAACAATCGACAAAAGTAATTTATCACGGCATTCCATAATTCACAAGCTTGCTGAGCATATCCAGTGGTTCCACGTGGAAAGCACGTGAAGATACGTGGAACTGCTGATCAACAAGGCGAAAACCCAAGAGTTTGGCATAAATATCCAGAATGTTCCTTTAAAACAATCTACAAAAACAATTTACCACGGCATAACATAATTCATACCTCTGCTGATCAGTTCCAGTCGTGCCTTTGTTTAAAATGTTCGTATTAAACAAATCAGAAATTTAAAAACACATGAGGACAAGGTCATCATCAGTCGTCAAACAGTAAGGTTCCAGTCATGTGAAGCCCGCCAATCCTTGATAGCTCTCGGTGTTAATGTGGTAAGTTTTCCGAAGAGGCACACAACTATTTATATGTTATGTATTTTGACAATTTAGAAAATTTCAAGATTATTTTAACATTTATTATTTTAACAATCTGTTATGCTATGAAGTCTATGATAAATAGAGACTTTTGGGCAGCGGTTAAAACATTTTCATAACTCCTAAGCTATATAAACTAGTAAAGTACATTGTATAAAATTTGCAGGTATTTATTTGTTCCTTTTTTATTTTGTTTTCAATTTGTTCCGAACTACAAGATATTATTGCAAAAAGAAAAGCTATCTGCCAATTGAAGTAAAAAATAACTTTGTAACGCTCAGTTCCCAAACAAATACAAACCTAATTTACATAAATATACAAGTTTACAAAAATCTCCAACTTCACAATAATCTCCAAGTTCACAATCGGTGGTACAACCTTTAGTGCAGGAACAATGGCGGCCCCCAGCTTTTAGACAGTGGAGAAGGGTCGTGGTGAGTTATAATGCCTGAGCGCCACGCGGTTAACTTATCGCCATGCCCTGATGTTGGATCTTCAGTGAGATTCGACCAATAACCACGAATTGCTTTCCTCCCCGCTGTAACATATTGAGAAAACTCGGAACGGGAAACAAATAAAAAAAATACCACCGCAATTAAACAAAAATAACAAGTGTATATTCCTTATTGGTGACTATACTTTTGAATTAATTAAGGAAAAATAATTGCTACAAGAATTTCCTGTATATGTCGCTATGACAATTAATATATAAATGTATGCTAAAGATGGAATATTAAA
>MU190879.1:8437-39822 GCA_016904865.1 Pissodes strobi
TTTAATCTGTTACGATACGTGTTAGCTCTTTTTGGTGCTTTTGGTTAGTTTTGGTTAGTCGTTCAATCAACTTTCGGTTAATTTCAGTTATTTTAATTTATTTTAGTCATTGGAACCGGTTCCGATACGTTATAACCAATTTTAATGTCTTTGGTTACTTGCCAATATTCGGTTAATTTGGGTTAGTTTTAATTTACTTTAACATTTTTAATCTGTTCCGATACGTTTTAGCCCGTTTTGGTGCTATTAGTTACTTTTGGTTAGTCATTCAATCAACTTTCGGTTACTTTCGGTTAGTTCCAATTTATTTTAGTCATTTAAATCGGTTCCGATACGTTATAAGCAAATTTAATGTTTTTGGTTAGTCGCTTAAATTCGTCTCGTTTTGGTTAGTTTTAACTTACTTTAATTTTTGTAACCTGTTACGATACGTTTTAGCCTGTTTTGGTGCTTATGGTTACTTTTGGCTAGCTTTGGTTAGTCGTTCAATTAGCTTTCGGTTAGTTTCAGTTAGTTCTTAGTTCCAATTTATTTTAGTCATTTGAACCGATTCCGATACCTTATGATCAAATTTAAGTTTAAATAAACAAACTAACTCGCTGCACAACTCTGCCGTCCTTTTCCCATTTTGAAACATAAACATTAACTTATTTATATAACATACAAACAAAACAATATATACACATAACGATAGTCTATTTACCCAAACAACAAATCTTTTCTATTTTAATTCCTATGAAAATTTATTGCACTCCGGCCCAGGTAAGCGCGTATGATTGGCATCGAGTTCCAACTGCGTAATGTGCTCGCTTCATTGAGCTTCAGGGAAAAATTTGATTCCGTATCCCACTAAACGAGCCGAGTGTCGCGGCTGTTCTTCCTTTTAGGCTATGGTTGTAGCTTACAGTTAGGGGGAAGCAGATGTCCTGGGAGTGGAGAATCAGATGTCTTGGGAGTTTAAATAAGATGTGAAATAAATCGAGTTTACTTTTGAGGAGTTTTTTGATTTGACACAATTGTTTCTGTTTGGTTTAAAAAATAAACTTTGCATTTTTAAGAAAACTGAATAATGAAAATGTTACCTATTCTTTTCAGTTTGAGCTTGTGCATTAGAAGAGGACTTGCATCATTAGGTTTCTTTAGCTCTTTAGCCTAATTTTTGCAGCATATATATTTTTTTCTACCAATAACAAACGGAGAAAAAACACATTACTCGACGTTTTAAAAAAAATTTTAACTGGTTGACTCTGTACTGTTGAGTGATAAAATTTTTGGAACTTGTGGTAATTATCGTAAATACAAAAAATAAAGTGTGTTCTTAAATATGTTAAAATATCACTTAAAATGATTAAATTGCCTTCTACAGAACGTTGTTCGGTATGTTGTTTTAGAAAATAAGCAGCTTCAATAAGAACTTTCTTTACAGGAGTAGAGATGTAGGTACTTCAAGATGTAGGTTGAGTTGGCTTTTGTCTTTGCATACAATTTTTTTGACCGCATAACCTATTTGTTCTATTGATATGAACAGATTTTCAGAAATAAAGACAATAAAGTTTAAGCGAGCTTGATGAGCTCCATCTATATTAATAAGACATATATTCATTTGGCCTAAAGTGGATTTCACACACCTAAAATATATTCAATACAGTACAACCACTCTAGGGGTAAAGTAAGCAGGTATTGCAAAGCATTTTTTAGGTAAAAATAGAAAAATCACACAATTAATTATCATATGTTGTGCACGTAATGTTAGGTACAGACTCTAAAAATACACTGTGTATGACTAGTGACTGCCTATAAAAATAGAAAACAAAACTTACCAAAGTATTCTTGGTTGAAACAAATGATTTTTGCCTCTTAATTCAATTTACCCACTGCTGCCTCAATTCGCCTTTTATGTTGTGGTTTGGAACCTTCAGAAAAATGCACTACAACAGAGTTTTATCCACAATACCGCAACCCGCATCAGAATTTTTGCACTCTACACGCGTTTATCTAACCATGTTAGCATCATCAGTAGATGATTAAAACTAAATTTAAAATCTACCTAACTCTATTTTTGCGTAATCAAGCGGAATCAAAAAGAACCAATCCTAGAATGCCAATCAACCAGTATAAAATGGACTAAGGAATAAGCGATACGATAAGATTTATTGATTAGAATTACATAATTTGAATTACATTCCTAGCATAAGCATGCCTAAGTTCTAACATCTGCTGTTGTGCCTAGCGATGTTCAGTCATCGCCGATGGCCAGCAGATGGTGGCACCCTTAAGGGGTTGTTGTCTAGCTACTTAAAAAAACTAGGTTTGCAGTACTGCTGTTTTTGCCACACTTTACATGGGAATACCCCTTTAAAGTTCTATATCATAGTGATTTGCATAAAGCTAACTATTTAGTTGTACATTCTGCAATATTTGTTGGTGCAAGTGTTGTATGCAGGGAAAATTTTCGGAAAAACCCTGCTTAAAGTGTCCCCTATAGGAACAGGACGTCAGAATGCTAAAAGTATTTACACTATGTACAACATTAATATTAAAAAGACGATACACTATACAAAGCATTAGACTTAATATATTAATTAAGTCTGTTCAAGTAATTTGCATAGCATCAAGTCATGTAGGACGAATCTCACGGTGTCGGCTGCGGAGACATGGATGCTTTGGTGGTTTGTGGTCATATGAATCGCGACGTTGTTATGTGCGCTTTTATACATCGGCCAACTCCCTTAACAGGCCCCGCCCCCGTGTCCGGACACGGTTTGATTGGTTGGCCCAGCAGCAGGTAATACACCTACCAGAAAAGTGGTATGTTGCTGCGCTCCTGATACATGAAAATGATTTTTATGTCAATTTTTATTGATTTTCGAAAGTGTTATCGATCCTGTTTTTGAAAAATGGTTAGATTTGGTAAAGTTCTAATATGTAGAGATTAAGGAGGCATAAGCTGTTTATAGAATAAAGTTGTTTCTCTATATAATGTTAGATAGATGGTAGGATTTTCAGGATCGTACCTTACATTAGCAATATTTGACGTAAGGGGTGAACCAGTTATCTATTTCTCGTAGAACTTGCATGCGAGGCTATCGATGTACTCCTCGATGTTCTCCATCTTTGCCCACGCATGCAAGTCCTCGATTCTGATCCTGTCTCTCAAAGTGAGGGAGAATGCCGCCCTTAAGTAATTGTTTTGAATTACCTGGAGTTTGCTTTTATGTGTTCTAGCCACGGAACACCAGATTGGGGCGCCATACAGGAGAGCTGGCAGGATGATGGCTCTATATAAGGTTAGCTTGTTAGCAGGGCTCAGATAGGATCTGGCCGTTATCAGTGTGTTTAACTCCTTTTTTATTATTGCGTTTTTTGCGATAATGGCCTCGACCTGTTTACTAAAGTTTAACTTGTTATCCAGAATAATACCGAGGTATTTAACTTTAGGCTTTGGCATAATGGCCGTATTACCCAACATGAGAGGGGTGATATTGACATCCTTGCGCTTGCGCGAAATAAGGATTAACTCTGTTTTAGAAGCGTTTAGTGTTATTTTCCATCTCTCGTAGTAGGGGATGAGGATATTCATGTGCTCCGAGAGATTTGACTTAGCCACCTCCGCTTGAGGATGTAGGGAGTAGATTGCTGTATCATCAGCAAAGAGTGCTTTGTGGGTATTGGGACTTGACGGGATATCTGCTATATAAAGATTGAATAATAGCGGCGATAATACGGTTCCCTGTGGCACCCCCGCCTGTAGTCTTCTACTGGCTGAGAGTTTGCTGCCAATTTTGGTCGTGAAAGTGCGTCCGGCAAGATATGACGCGATGAGTGCTGTCAAGTGTAGCGGCATGCTGTAATTTGCCAGCAACTTGTACAGCAACCCATCGTGCCATACCCTGTCGAACGCTTTCTCAATGTCTAAGAGTAGCATGGCAGGAGATTGCCTGTTATTAAACCCCTCATGTATGTCGCTGGCCAACTTCGCGGCCAGCATGACGGTGCCATGCCGCCCGCGAAAGCCAAATTGTTCATTAGGTAGTATGTGCAGTTTTTCAACTTCACAATTTATTTTGGGCAGGATTAGCCTTACAGCTAACTTGCCGAGGGTGTTTAATAGGTAGATCGGCCTATATGATGCCGGCAGTTTCGGGTCTTTACCCGGTTTTGGGAAGTGTATTATGCACGCTATTTTCCAGGTTTGAGGGAAATGTTGCACCCGAATAACCGCGTTAGCTATATGCATGAATTGGATAATGGTTTTTCTAAGTACATTTTTTAGGATTGTATTCGGAATATTATCAGGGCCGGGAGATTTATTTCTCGGAAGACGGCAAAGGGCTTTGCGAATGTCCGCCGGAGTGATTCTCAGCTTATTAAGTACTAACGGAGGAATGGGATATTTATACTGCCGAAATGTGTTTGCAGTCTGCGTACAGAGTTCGCGCTCAGGCAGGGTGTCTGGCGCCGCACTATATGCGCCCTCTAAGTAATCCGCGAAGGCTTCAGCTTTTCCTAGATCATCAGCGATGTCTAGACCACGATGCCTTATCTCAGGAGTGCGCGTCATGCCTCCGCGGACTTTCTTAGCCAACTTCCAGAGTGAGTTGTCATCCCTGCTTATAAAGTTAATATAATTGAGCCACGTTTGGTTTCGATGTTCCCGGATTTTTATCCTTATTTCCTCCGCTAGCGCGTTAATGCGAGTGGATCCCATTTGTGCCCGGTTCCTTTGCCATCGTCGTCGAAAGCGATTGCGAAAGGTTATAAGATCAAGGATATGTTCGGGAAGGGATTCAGTGCTAGGGTGCCGAGTGACCCTAGCACACATAGCATCACGGATGCGCTGGATATTTGAAGTAAGCATTTCTACCTCGTTTTCTAGTTCCTGAACAGTGGCTATTTGCTCCGGGACGACAGTTATCTCATTAAGTCGCTCTCGGAACACCCTCCAACCAACATTCCTGTACGAAACGACGGTTTCACTCGTCGTCGGAATCCTGCAGTACAGGCTAATCTTGATTGGAAGATGATCCGAATTTAAGGCGTTAATCTCCTGCAGCTGAGAGGTCCTTATCGCTCCCCGGGTAATAGCAATGTCCAGGAACGAGGCACCACGAAGATACGTAGGATTTGGCGTTCTATGATAGGACATTTCCAGGTTGTTCTCGATTATTCCCTTAAATAATCTACCCCTTGCGTTAGTTGTGCCGCCCCATTCAACATGGGTAGCGTTAAAGTCACCAATTAACAGGGATACTCTATTTGGCGAAAGAATAGACAAGAGATCGTTTGCCGTGAGGCGGAGACGCGGGGGCACGTAACCGCCACAAATACGTAGGCCGTTCGTGAGCTTGATGCAAACATGTTCTATAACGGATCGAAGATCTCGTATTCTTTTATACGGGAGCAACCTATGTACGAGGCAGGCCACGCCTCCCCCGCGTCGATCGGGCCTATCAAATCGCTCGATGATATAGTCCCTTACTTTTAGTGTAAAGTCGGGTGCTATATTCGTTTCAATGAGGAAAACAACCTGAAAATTGGACATATACATAAAGTTACGAAACTCGCCCAGTTTAGACTTGATGCTATTACAATTCCAGCTA
This sequence comes from Pissodes strobi, assembly GCA_016904865.1. Classification (NCBI taxonomy): domain Eukaryota; kingdom Metazoa; phylum Arthropoda; class Insecta; order Coleoptera; family Curculionidae; genus Pissodes; species Pissodes strobi. The sequence goes on from MU190879.1 coordinate 14,038, forward strand.
GTGGGCAATATGCAACATTTATACATTAAATCGAGAGTATTCATGTGTAAAGAAACGTATAGAAGCCTGAATGATTTCGGCTTTATTGCCCCTACACGCTTCTAACATATTAGAATAACAGTCGAGAGCAAGATACAGTTGCTCCAAATTAACTAAACTATTAATTTTTGCCACGACATTGTTCAAATTAGTCATGGTATTTGATATATTTTTAATATTAGTGTTGGCATGAGCAGTACCACTAACCTGTACAGTGTTAATATTTTGGTCTTGGCTTCGTTGCGGTAGCTGTCTGCCTCGGAGTTGCGGGAATTGTTTGTCAAAATCTTCAGATCGTTGGCCATTGCTTAGGCCTTGGCCACTCTGACCGTCTGCTACATTAGGGTTCCTCCATGCTGGGTTTGCCGGGGGTGGCGCCGGACGAAAGGTTTGTTTTGCCGGCTTGTTTTTGGCTGCGGTGGATTGGATGATATTCAGTTTATACTGAAATACAGGACAATCTTCGTCTATTGACCTGTGTGGGCCATTGCAGTTCACACACTTTTGGAAACCAGCATTACATACGGTGATTTCGTGTGGTCTGGAACACTTACTGCATGCCACCCTGCGATTACAGTAAGTTTTGGCATGCCCGTACTGTTGGCATTTTTTGCATTGCAGCACGGGTTTATTTGAACGGCGAATCTCCCAATTAATTCTCACATTGATAAGCGTTTTGACTTCTTGGTTAAGTCTTCGTATGTTATAATTTGTACCAAGGATTACAAGAAACATAGGTATTCTTGTCTTACGCATTTCGAATATATATTTTGGGTTAATATTATACTCATCTTTAAGTGCTTCGGAGATATCTTGCGGTTTAATCTCCCCGTCGAGGCCGCGAAGAACAAAGGCTCGCGTTTTCTCCTGGGATTCCGCGTATGTGTGATACTCCGTTTTTTCTATATCGAGGGCACGTTTCAGGGTGTGGTGATCATTGGCAGTATCACAGTATACTATGACTGAATTTGTAGTGTACTTCAGTTGGTACTTTTTAATATGCATCTCTTTTAGATCCTCACGTAACTGGCGATGGTCTTTGATAACGACGGGCGGCGGCGGCTGGCTTTTCCGTTTTGCAGGCGCTTTTTTGCTACTAGCGTTTGGCCAAAGTATCGCGGTCAGTAATGGCATTCCAATACTCGACGGTTAGTAATGCGACGATTAGTGATGGGACTAAGTCTTAACTTAGTAGTCTAACACTAGTAGAGGTTGAGGCAACGCTAACCGTATCCTCGTCCTCTGTATCCAGGTCCTGTAGGGGTAGGAATTGATTTTTGGTGTTTAGGGGCGGCTGGCCCATATCTAAAGTCACCAGTTTAAAATTCTGCTTAAACGGAATCTGCCTAAATGGCGTCTTAAAGGGGTCTTTTTCGCTGTTAGCTATCAGGGTAGCAGGAGTAGGAGGAGGTGGCGGTCCCATAATAACCTGGGAATCGTTTCCCTGAACGGCGGGCGTTGTTACTAGCGGGTAATCGGCGGGCTTGCCGAGCGTTTTTTGCGTCGATGGTTTTTCAGTGGCATTGACCTTGGCCTTTTTTGTGCTCTCGGCACCATGCAGGTTTGTCGGACTGGCCTTCTTCTTGCCAGTATCGATTTTAGACGATATACTTCTTTTAATACCTGCAAGATGAATGTCCCTCATGTGTTGGCGTATTTTGGTAATTAAACGGTATAATTCATTTTGCGATAGCTCATCGGTGTGCTTGAGCTTTTCCGTGTCTTGGCGGCATTGTACGCATATTTCGATAAAACTTTGGCTTTGGCTCTTTACCTTCTTCATAATTAGGTCGCTATACTTTCTGTCCGAGTTGGACTCCATAGAGACGTTGGACAGAGTGTCCTCGTCCTCCGTGCAGTCGCCCATGGCAGTGGCAAAAGCCGGGGGTCCGTCCCCGGAAACTACAAATACGTGGGTATAAAACCCTTCCTGGCCTTTACTGGTTACTACGAGAGCAAAAAGCAGTCCGAATACAATGTATAAAGATACAGAAATCGTGATTTAAAAAACCGAACTTAAACCACAGTTTTTGCCGGAACTAAATAAAAACAACAAATTTACCGGAGCTATCTAAAAACGATCCGTCGCCAACGCGATTCACGATCGAACTTTTTTTTAAGGAATAAGCATTTGCCTCTGCGTTGCAGCTTCCACAAATTTTCCATACGCTTCCGCGTGATTACAGCGACTCAAGTGGCGCTTTAGAAAACTAACCAATTGAATTGAATATCTTACTGTTGTTTCCCGATGGGATTTAAGTAGAATTACTACCTGTGAATAGTGAATCGTCGTTAAAAAACGAATCGTTATAAAAGATATAAGATCCGATTGTCGTACTAGTTTTTTATTTTATTTTTCTTTTTGATTTTGAGCATGCCTTGGGTTATTTTGTGTTAGTTTCAATTGGTTGCGCCTCCGCAGCGAGCGGAGAGCCATGCGTGAAGTGAAATATTAGTTTAATGATAGAAAAAAATTGGGTTAAGAGCCGATTTATAGTGGATATACAGCAGCTTGCATGTATTTCCGCGAATATATTCAACAGCCCACCATTGAAAACATATTACAACAATAATAACGTACGGCAAGTGCCGATGATTGCCGAATGTATCGAAAATTTGTGCAAGTTGCTACGTAGACGCAAGTGGAATGGCCGTCTATCTCTTTAAACTATACTTGGGTGATTCCACCAAAAGTGGGCAATATGCTCTCCCTAAGGGTCAAAAGACAACCGATAAATAAAAATACGTTTTTTACTTAAAATCTTATTGAGAACAATATTCTTTCTTAATGTTTTTACAAAAAGTATAGGATTTTGTTTTTAAATTTACCTATTTTCTTATTTTTATCCCCCAAACGTCATTTCTGGTATTGTAATAGAAAATGCAGCTTAGCAAAATTTATTAATGGTTTAAAAAGTTATTTTTCAATAAAATAATAATAAAAAACTTCACTTCACCTTGCTTTAAAAAAATAAATTATATAAAATAATTTTTAGTCTGTTGCGGTTTAAATTTAGTCCATAGGTATTTACGCGCTGAAGTTCACGCGGCGTTTAACCTTGAAACAAGTGGTGGGGAAGTTCGTCGTCGACAACGTAGACCACAGTAGCGTCTTCTGACAGCGGTCTGCTGTCAACTTTTCTGGAGACCTTCCACGACGCGACCCGACGTTGACCGAATAAGTAGAATTACCCATGTCTTCGCGGTACACTGAATTCCTTCAATCGGTCTGGTAGTTCAGTGGATAGATAGTGCGTTTGTGATGCGAAAGTTGCTGGTTCCATCCCCGTCAGTGCCAAGCTATGTTTTTAATTCCTTTTAAAGTTATGTTTGTAAAACGTTTTTTTTCTTGATTTTGGATATGCCTTGGGTTAGTATTGGTTAGTTTTATTTGGTTGCGTCAAACATACGAAATAACTTAATTATTGCCGACACTCGGCCAAGGTTGCCGAAGGTCACCAGAAAAATTGAAAACAGACCGCTGTCTGAAGACGCTAGTGTAGGCCACAGCCAAAAAGCTTTGGGTCGAGCGCATTATTCGTGTCTAGGATTTCTCAATAGTACGATTATCGATTTTTGCACGTGTAACCTTAAGACTTAGTCCCATCTCTGATCGTCGCATTACTAACCGTCGAGTATTGGAATGCCATTACTGACCGCGATACTTTGGCCAAATTTTTATAGAGGCTGCGAAAGATTAAATTGCTCATTACTGACCGTCAATATTAATAATGGTTTAACTGTAGACTTGTTCTAATATTTCACTTCACGCATGGCCCTCCGCTCGATTCGCTCGTACCGGGGGTGCAATCAAACAAAAACTAACCCAAACTAACCAAAAGCGTGCCCAAAATCCAGAAAAAACAACTTTGAAAAATATATGAATTAGCACATACGCATGCGTGAAGGCTCAAAATTGGTGTACCTAGACGCTAATTTTGTCGGGGCCCGGGCGCTTATGCGTAAACTGCAGACGGATCTCGCCATAGGGAGACTGTAATATAAATGTAGTTGCTTTCATGCGTTGGGTTAGTTTTTGTTAATTTTTGTTGGTTGCGCCCTCATAGCGAGCATGGACGGCCATGCAAAGCCGATAATACCTATTCTTGTTGTTAGACTCTTGTTAGAATTTACGTTACTTTGTTGTAGCTAAAAAAATTGAAAACTATGGTATATTTTCTTAATAGTTGTAATGTTTTATTTGTAATTCTAACAATTCTTAGGATTAAATTCGAAGTTAGTTCTGCTATGGCAGATATTGTAAACTACTTAAAAGCATTAATTAAATATCACCCTGTCGTAAGTTTGAACTTGAACTTGAAAAATGTTATATAAACATTCACTGTTAATTATAAACAACTTGAGCGGTCGACGGGAGCGACTTTAATCCTTAATGATGCAGCCATCAGCATTTTGTAACATATAAATACGCAGGCAAACGCCAAGTTAATCAGGCTTTCGGGTCTCTCAAACCGCTCAGTTTAGTTGCGGGGCAGTACACAGGTACGTCCACTTCTAGCTGTTCTATCCCACAACCCCCATAACTGAGAACACTTATGCACAGGTATAAGGTTGTCAGGTCCTTACCTAACCTGGATGAACGTATGCACAGGTATACGGCATTTAGGGGCTACTAAAAGTATAAGAGAGAGTCGAATTTGTGAAGTATCAGAACTTCCGGTAAAGGGATAGTTTTTGGGGAGTTTTAAAAAGTAGTGAAAGTGCCTTAGCAATTTGTGATAAACTTGAAAGACTTACCTTATAAATATCAGAACAAATACCTAAATAAAAGACAACTCCGCTCACATAAACTTTATTAATAAAATAGTGACGTCACTATGCCAAATAAACTTTAAAATAAGCCACCCTCGCTTGCCAAGCGATCTAATATTAATTGAGCGTCGTGACACTCATAATTCATCTACGTCACATCTATAAGCAAGCGTCCAAGCAATTTAGTGTTAATTGGGCCTAGTACAGCCATCTTAATGAATCTACGTCACAAAAATTAAATTAAACAACAAAATCTAGTAAATCATTAAGTAATTAAACATTTAATAAATGCAGGCTAGGCCAGTTTAGCTATTGCATAAAATCTATACATATAATAAGCACATATTGGTTTCGAATCACGCGCCGAGGTACGTCCAAGTGCTGCCATCTACGGACGGTCGCCGTCACCAAAGACAGAGTACGGACACGTGCTGCATCCACGGACGCTCGCCGAAGTACGGGCGGTCGACGTCACAAGCGCCATCTAGGGGTCTATGTTCATACCTGGAACAAACAAAGAAAAAAGTTAACTACGTTGTGCTATTTTTGGCGAAGGTGCAAGTCAATACCGAAAACACAAATATAGTTAAGTATATGGAACAATACAACAGATTTGTATAGGAGAAACTAAAGGAAACCATGGAGCAAGCAGGAGAAACAAGTGAAGAGGACGAGGAGAGGACAAGTATAATTATATGGAACCAGTACTCAAGTAAAATAAGCAACTAAAACAAAACACAAAAACTAGGAGAGACCCGAAGCTTCAAAGTGTAAATAGTGTAAATATAAAACCCAAGTGCTAATAGAAAATGATATATACAAGCACTTAGGAGGTTAAAATATAAATAAGAAAGATATATAGTGAAACATAGAAAATATATAGTGAAACATAGCATAATATAAGCCCGAGTGTAAATAAAACGTATATAGATAAACACACTTAGGAAGTTAATAAACTACATAGAAAAATAAACATAGTATAGAACATAGGATTTATGAAGAAAAATGAAGCTAGAATATTAGCGAGTAAATTAGTAAACTATGTATGCAAAATAAATAGGTGAAGGAAATGTGAAGATATACATAGTAAAGCACAAGTAAATGTGAGTTGCCATTAAAATTGTGTATTGAGAGTATATACAGAAAGAATAAATGTGTATACGAGGAAGTATTATAAAATAAAGTGTTCTCCGGCCTAAATAGCACTGCAACGACGGATGGTCTAAAAGATAACGTCACAGCAAAAAATTTAGGCATGGAAAAGTTGAGCACATAGGGACTGAAGTAGCTACGCTGACGGTCAAGGAAGTTGAAGCAAATATTTTGGTACCCGAGAAGCTCAAGGGCAAAGTACCCAGGTGAAATGTTACATAAGCAAGAAATGTTTATGTAAAGCATGAAGAGTATAGAAGAAGCATACATAAGTTGAAAAGTTGTTTATGTAAAGTGAGAAGAAATATAGAAGAAGAAGATGTTTATGAGATAAGAAGAAGCATACATAGTGAAGAAATATATAAGCAAAAGATGTTTATATAATGTGTGTTTAAAAGAGAGCATACGTGGATATATAAATAATAATAGAATGTTTCTCTGTCCCACACAATTTACATAAAGATAGTCACGTAATGAATCATAGATACATAGCATAGCATAGTTACAATGTCCTATATTTTTTACATAAAGCTAGCATAGATATACATAGCGTGCCTACGTATATACATTTAAAGTAAACCTTAAGTAAGAAAAACTTAAGATATGGAAAGTAAATATAAGAAATATAGAATAAAATAAATATATGGGAAAATGTATATGCAAGCGATATCAAGAAGTGTATAGAAAAGCAGTAAGAAATTGTAAATAATGTATATATAACCTTACCTTGAGAACATGCTGCATGGATCACAATCCAGGACCAGTCAAGAGCCATTGGAAAGCACCAATCGAGTCCATACAGGACTTAGCCATTCGAAGAATCATTAGTAAAAGTTCAGGAGTTGCCCTGTTCTTCGACTAGGGATTACTAGAAGATAAAAAAGTATAAGAATTTATAATATGGATAAAATACCTGCAGCAGTAGACAACGAATTAGATAATGTAATAAATAATAGAATAATAACAAACCTTAGAATCTATTCCAGATCAAATCTTGCCAAGTGTCTAATATTGCCAAAAATCATATTCACGATACTTATATTTGATTGTATTCTTTAGCCCATCCAATGCCAACACACGAAGGAGCAAATCAAGTCGACGCAATATTACCACGCCTTTCAAGGAACAAAGAACCCACTACGACTACGACGTGTCTCTGCTACGAAACCGAAAAGGATAAAGGACAACTACGAGCGCCATCTACCAGGCTTTGCGTAAACAAGCAGTCCGTAACACAAAAGCAAACGTACGACAGCCGGCAGCAAAGCAATCTACAAACAACGACTTATTCAGTCGCTAAAAAGCGTAACGTATAGTTTTCGTTTATTAAAGTTAATTTACATCATGTTTACTGTAAATGTAATTTGAGTATCATTATTATAAAGTGACACAAGATCGCATTGCAAGTCAATAACTTGAGAAAATAATAAGATTCATAAAGTCATAAATATGATATGTTGCATAATTTCTAAAACTAGCATGTTGAATTAAGTCAGCAAGTAAAATAAATTGAGTCATTTGATATACCAATATCAGCAAGTTTTGGATAGGTCAAGAAATATAACTGAGTCAATAAACTGTTATAATGATGTTAGCAAATATTTTATACATAGACGGGAAAGTCTATATACTATATAGTTTTGATAAATTTGTAAATAATGGATTTAAAAATACGAATTAAAGAACAATGGTTAAATAGAATATAGACAGGACCAGCGTTTGAATAAGTTTAACATAACGTAATATTGTTAATATAGGATAGGTAATTTATTTTTAGACAGAGCCGAAATAAGTTGATTTTTAATGCCAAGGGAAAAAATTCATTATCTTTATAGATATACCCCATTAACAGACCTTTTTCCAAAAAACTAACAAATATAAAGACAATGAATTAATGTCACCTCTGTTGGGATGGACGCATCTTAATAGGAGATATCATATGAAAGGCAATTAATTGTCCATAGACATAAAAATCTAGTTTTAAAAAGGAAAGCAATGCTCTCAAGATGGATAGGTTTGCATTAAGTATAAAGTATAATAGGTCAGTAAGATTAAAGAAATCAAATCGGGAGAATTTTGGATCATATATAATTAGTAATAAGTTAAAGACAGAACCATAGTTAAATAATACGTTTGTCACGTAGTTGCTTTATTAACACAATAAATACTAAGACATAAAACGTTATTGGCCATAGAAGCAAATAAATTTTGCAATAATGCATCTCTAGTAAAAAGCCGGGTTTAACAAATTATGATTTTGTTAATAAGAACAAAAAACGTCACAAATAACAAAACATAGGATAAGATTATAATATTGTTAATATAACTTGTAAAACTATTTTTCTTTTGTTACATGTACCTATAACTAGCACAAAGAGCGAGGCAAATCACACAAGAACTTACGACTACACGAAATGGAAATGGTGGATCTAAGCCAGCACAAGTCCACCGACGAAATATATATTAAATTATAATAAAATTAGGTGCAATGTATGTCTTCTCGAATTGAGGTCGGTTTTCTCTCTTTTAAAGCAAATAAGTCAGGTTAAAACGTTGGGGACCAACGTTATCAGGGAGGGGGAATGTGTGAACTACTTAAAAGCATTAATTAAATATCACCCTGTCGTAAGTTTGAACTTGAACTTGAAAAATGTTATATAAACATTCACTGTTAATTATAAACAACTTAAGCGGTCGACGGGAGCGACTTTAATCCTTAATGATGCAGCCATCAGCATTTTGTAACATAAAAATACGCAGGCAAACGCCAAGTTAATGAGGCTTTCGGGTCTCTCAAACCGCTCAGTTTAGTTGCGGGGCAGTACACAGGTACGTCTACTTCTAGCTGTTCTATCCCACAACCCCCATAACTGAGAACACTTATGCACAGCTTTAAGGTTGTCAGGTCCTTACTTAACCTGGATGAACGTATGCGCAGGTAAAGTGTGGCAAGTATAACTGGAACAGCGGAAAGAATGCGGACAAAAAAATGGCGATGTTGTCGAGTAACTTTAATAGTTTTTGAGAATTAATATTTATACCTATTATTTAGATAAACACTAAGCCTCCCTCGAGAAGAGATGCATTTCATATTAATTGGGTATAGTGTAAACTCTTTATTCATCTATAATCTTAAACACTCCTTTATTAGTATACAGTCTAACCGTTGTTAAGTTTGCTTGTAAATAAACTTGTTACTGTTTTTATAGATGTGTCTCCTTTATTATCTCTTCTCAACTTAACGTAGTGCGTTCCTAAATCTGAGCTACTCTCCTACACGCTAAGTAAGAGATAAAAAAAATACAAATCGTGACAATATGGTAATCAAAACTTAGATTTTTCGAAAATCCAATTATGACAATCACTATAATACTTTGTTCAATAGAACACACTTTCATCAAACGAAACATAATTTTTGTGCCAGTACTCATTTCGACGAAAGATGACCCTATTCGTATTTAAACAATATGTATATACTTTTATTAAGATATATATAACATTTCGGTATTTTCTTTAGAGTAGTGATTATATTTTTGAAGTTAGTACTTTTACGAAAAGAAATCTGTCTTTCTTTTCAGAAAACAGGTATGGTTCTTCAAGTTGCTGCCAGAGTGCAAGTGAATCTTCTTATGCAGCCTGTTTCTGGCATTAGGTAAGTTTTTTTGAAGGATAACTTTCGATCAATAACCAGGTTAATTGACGTTAATTGTCTTGAAACTTTAACTTTGTTAGTAATAAGAATAATGCTAACTAAAAATATTATTTCAATCACAAGAATTGTTTTCCGGATTTTATCATTGAAAATGTTTTTGTTTTCCTATTATGGGGTATCAAATCACGAAAAAGTGCATGCTACATTTGGCACATCACGTAATATACGTGAGAGATCGTGTTAGTCTGTTTCTGAGGACGGAATCGGTTCAAATGACAAAAATAAATTAAGGCTAACTGAAACTAACCGAAAGTTGATTGAACGACTAACCCAAACTACCTAAAAGTAACCAAAAGCACAAAAAGGGTTAAAATGAATCGGAACAAATTAAAAAAATAAAAGTAAGTTAAAACTAACTAACCAAAATTTGACGAATAACCAAAATTAACTATAAAAATTAAAATTGGTTATAACCTATAGGATCAGGTTTAAATTACTAAAATAAATTGGAACTAACTGAAACTAACCGAAAGTTGATTCAACGACTAACCGAAAGTAACCAAAAGCTCCAAAAAAGCTAAAACGTATCGGAACAGATTAAAAATATAAAAGTAAGTTAAAACTAACCAACACGAACCGAATTTTGGTGACTAACCAAAACTACCCAAAAACATTAAATTCGATTATAACGCCGCCGATTGAAATGACTAAAATTAAAACTAACTGAAATGAACTGAATATTGATTAAACGACTACCGACGACGACTATCTAACCCAACCTAACCCAATCTAACCTAAACTAACCAAAAGCACCAAATATGGCTAAAACGTATCGAAGCAGATTAAAAATATTATAGTAAGTTAAAAATAACACAAATTACCCGAATTTTGGCGACTAACCAAAATTAACCAAAAACATTAAAATTGGTTTTAACATATCGGAAAGTTGATTGAATGACTAACCAAAACTAATCAAAAGTAACGAAAAGCACCAAAAGGGGCTAAAATGTATCGAAATAGGTTACACAAATAAAGTAAGTTAAAACAAACCAAAACGAACTGAATTTTGGCGACTAACGAAAAGTAACCAGAAATATTATATTTGACTATAACGTATCGGAGCCGCATCACGACACGGAAAATTTTAGTGAACGTCACGACACGGTTTATGCATAACTGATTATAACGTATCGGAACCCGCTCAAATAAGGAAAATAAATTGAGACTAAGTGAAAATAACAGAAAGTTGATTGGACGACTAACCAAAACTAACCAGATCTATTAAAATTGATTAGAACGTATCGGAACCAGTTCAAATCACTAAAATAAGTTGAGAATAAGTGAAACTAACCGAAAGTTTATTAGACGACTAACCAAAACTAACCAAATCTATTAAAACACATTATAACGTATCGGAACCGGCTCAAAAAAGTAAAATAACTTGAGACTAAGTAGAACTAACCGGAAGTTGAATAAACAACTAACCAAAACTAACCAAATTTATTAAACTTGATTATAAGGTATCGGAACCGACTCAAATAACTAAAATAGGTTGAGACTAAGTGAAACTAACCACAGATCTAGGAAGGGAAAACTAACAGCAAGTTGATTAGAGGACTAACCAAAATTAACCAACTCTATTAAAATTGATTACAACGTATCAGAACCAGCTCAAATAAGTAAAATAAGTTGAGACTAAGTGAAACTAACCAAAAGTTGATTAGACGACTAACCCCAACTAACCAAATCTATTAAAATTGATTATGAAACCGACTGAAATGACTAAAATAAGTAGAGACTAAGTGAAACTAAGCAGAAGTTGATTAGACGACTAACCAAAAGTAACCAAATCTATTAAACTTAATTATAACGTATCGGAACCAACTCAAATGACTAAAATAAGTTGAGACTAAGTGAAACTAACCGAAAGCTGATTAGACGACTCACCAAAACTAACCAAATCTATTAAAATTGATTATAACGTATCAGAACCAGCTCAAATAAGTAAAATAAGTTGAGACTAAGAGAAACTAACCGAAAGTTGATTAGACGACTAACTAGATCTAACCAAATCTATTAAAATTGATTATAACGTATCGGAACCGACTCAAATAACTAAAATAAGTTGAGACTAAGTGAAACTAACCAAAAAATGATTAGACGACTAACCAAAACTAACCAAATCTATTAAAACTGATTATAACGTATCTGGACCGGCTCAAATAAGTAAAATAAGTTGAGGCAAAGTGAAACTAACTGGAAGTTAATTCGACTATTATCCAATACTAACCAAATTTATTAAAATTGATTATAACGCATCACAACTGACTCAAATGACTGAAATAAGTTGGAACTAAGTGAAACTGCCCGAAAGTTGATTCGACGATAAACCAAGACTATCCAAATCTATTAAAATTGATTATAACGTATCGTAACCGGTTTAAATGACTAAAATAGGTTGATACTAAGTGAATCTAACCGAAAGTTGATTAGCAGACAAACCAAAACTAACCAAATCTATTAAAATTGATTATAACGTATCGGAAACGGTTCAAATGGCTAAAGTAAGTTGAGATTGAGGGAAACTAACTGAAACTTGATTGGACGACTAACCAAAAATAACCAAATCTATTAAAATTAATTATAACGCGTCGGATGACTAAAATAAGTTGGGACTAATTGAAACTAACCGAAAGGTGATTGGACGATTAATCAAATCTAAACAAATATATTAAAATGTATTATAATGCATCGGAACCGGCGTAAATAAGTTGAGACTAAGTCAAACTAACCGAAAGTTGATTGGACGACTAACCAAATCTATTGAAATTGGTTACAACATATCGGAACCGGCTCAAATAAGTAAAATAATTTGAGACTAAGTGAAACTAACCGGAAGTTGCTTGACGACTAACAAAACTAACCAAATCCATTAAAATTGATTATAACGTATCGGAATCGGTTCAAATGACTAAAATAAGTTAAGACTATGGGAAACTAACCGAAAGTTGATTGGACGACTAACCAGAAATAATCAAATCTATGAAAATTGATTATAACGTATCGGATCCGGCTCAAATAAGTAAAATAACTTGAGACTAAGTGGAACTAACCGAAAGTTGATTGGACGACTAACCAAATCTATTAAAATTGATTTTAACGAATCCGAACCGACTCAAATAACTAAAATAAGTTGAGACTAAGTGAAACTAAACGAAAGTTGATTCGACGATTAACCATAAATAACTTAATCCATTAAAATTTATTTTAACGAATCATAACCGGTCCAAATGACTAAAATAAGTGGATACGAAGTGAAATGAATTAGACGACTAACCAAAACTAACCAAATCTAATAAAATTGATTATAACGTATCGGAACCGACTCAAATGACTAAAATAATTTGAGACTAAGGGAAACTAACCGAAAGTTAATTGAACGACAAGCCAAAACTTATCAAATCCATTAAAATTGATTATAACGTATCGGAACCGGTTCAAATGACTAGAATAAGGTAAGACTAAGGGAAACTAACCGAAAGTTGATTCGACGACTAACCAAAAACAATATAACCTATTAAAATTGATTATAACGTATCGTATCCGGTTCAAATCACTAAAATAAGCTGATACTAAGTGAAATTAACCGAAAGTTGATTAGACGACTAACCAAATCTATTAAAATTGATAATAACGCATCGGAACCTACTAAAGACTCGAGACTAAGTGAAACTAACCGAAAGTTAATTGAACGACTAACTCAAACTAACCAAATCCATTAAAATCAATTAAAACGTATCGGAACCGGTTCAAATGACTAAAATAAGTTAAGACTAAGGAGAACTATCAGAAAGTTGATTGAACGACTAACCAAAAGTAGCCAAATCTATTAAAATTGATTATAAAGTAACGGAACCGGCTCAAATAAGTAAAAAAAGTTGCGATTAAGAGAAACTAACCGAAAATTGATTAGATCGGGGAGTGAGAGACGAATCGAATGCAGTTTCTACAACTACCACTAATGTTATAAATAGTAAAAACGAACGAAACGTAATATGGTAAGGTAATATGTATTTATGTGGTATATTTTGGTAAACTAAACTTGCGTAATCTGCTAAAAGTCATTTTTTACATTAGATTGTGTTAAGGGTGGGTGAGGGTGACTTTTAGTTTCTCACGACAGACTAGTCGTGTTTCATATCGTTAGAGCGAGGAATGTGAGACGAATAGAATGTAAATGGTCTTTTACTTTTTACAACTACACCTATAACGTTTTAAATTGTAAAATAGAACGAGACTTGAAGTAATATACATTTATTTGGTATATTTTGGTAAACTAAACTTACGTAATCTAACCTGATCTCACCCAAACTTCTATCAACTATATTTCCACACAATTATGAGTTTTCTCAGATCTCAAATGTAATAAGCGTTGCATTCTGCTTCGGTACTTTCAATGTGTCCCCGGTTGCATCTTTGTGAAGGACTGTGAATTTTTCCCTAAGCAGACGGATTTGTGCCAAGTCTGCCTAGTGAGTTCATAGCTTGAAAAGGTCAGGCCACGGTATAAATAAGTATACGGTAGGTTCACTGGAAACAAATTTCCAATATCGCCGATAGCGTTTGGCGACGCGATGGGGCGAATCCAGGTCAAACTGGTTCGTGGCCCACGATGGCCCTGCTACGAGGGACAGAGAGTGTGTAAACGCCCTGAGATCGTGTACTGTCGTATAATAATCGAGGAAAGCGCATCAGCGAATACTTTTTGAATCCCTCAGGAACGTTGGGCTCGACAGACTGCTCGCTGCTGCAGGTGTGCGGCGGCTTTTGCGTTTAATGTTTGATATAAAAACATGAAAACGGTTTTGCTGAGTGGGTCTACTCGATATTGTTTGTACTCTGGTCAGGCTATGTTGTATTTGATGAAAATTATGACTTTCTATATGTGACGGTGTGTATCTGTATCTAGCTAGAGTTGTTTTAGATATTGCGTAAAGGTCTTATGTGTGATGCCTGTTGTGGATGTTACAAATGGCATGATTTGCACACTTTTCAGTTTGAAAATGTTTTCCACCATTGGCAAGGGAATGTACTTTTAGATGCATTTTGTTACTAGTTACATTATCTGTGGGTATCGCTACGCCACGTCTGTCAGATATGTTATCTTGTTTTTTTTATCCAGTAATATGAGTTCTGGTGGGTTGTGTTTATCAGTGTGTATACTTGGATTGTAATACAGTTTAAACTCATTATTTTCCAACATTCATTGTGTAATTATAATAAGTGCTAATGGTTCGTGTATTATTTTCACTGCTATTTGTGTCTTTCTGTGTATGCCCTGTCCACCTATTGTTTTGCATTACCCAATTAGATGTGCAATTATTTCCCGGCATTTATGGCATCTCTGAGAATCAGGGAATATTCTAGACCTTGGCGATCCCGGTGCTTGTGCAACACTTTGGCGCTTATTTTGGCTGTTTTATATGGTTGACCTGGGCGCCTAATTGGCGCAAGTTTCTCGATGTCTGCCCGATAGCTTCGTTATTTTTCGTAGAACTTTCGAGATTGTTGTCTAGACTCTCGAGTAGAGCAACGTCCTTCTTACTGGCCTGTTCTGTTAATGATGATCCAGGCATATTGTCAGACTTATGGGTGGTGGTGAGATAAATGCCATCGGCGATGTGTTAGAGTAATTTTATTTGGTTGGCTAAGTTATTGACTTTTAATCGATGTATCAATAGTTCTTTGGTTGATAGGAAACATTTAAGTGCGAATTTTCTGTTTTTAGGTTAGAGCACTCACCTGAATCGCCAAGAGTTCCGGTGCTTTTGAACGACAAATTTAGATCTTCGTCATAGTCCTTGGGTAATGGCATCATTGCACTTGCATATTGTTGTCCCGATCAATTTAAAATTTTTCACTTTTACAACATATTATATATACCTGTCGCAAAGATGGATTATGTCTTTAAGTAACTTAACACAACCGAGATTGTGCAGCGATCCCCACTTTCTTCATTTTACACCTTAAGGCTTTTGCGAAGCACTACTCAAACACTTCTGATTCGCTGGTTGGCATGCCATAATCGAGAAAAATCTTAAAATTCATAATAAAACAAACAATTACGCCCTTAGTGCTCGACGATACGCATTGAATTAAAACAACTTAAGAAGCTTCCGCATGGTAACTTGAATCTTACGACATTTCCAGAAATTGAATTAATATTTGTTTACATTTGTGTGTCACTTGCCATGATATTAATTTGAATTTATGCGTCTCAAATACTTGATTTGTTCGCGAGAGTCTGCTGCAGTTTGGTGTTCACGATAGTTCAGTAATTTCAATCTTAACACATAATGTCACTTCCGATGGTTTGGCGACATTGTATATTGTATTATTTAGTATAAAAAGCTGAATTCGTCACATCAATTTAGAATAGGTCTAAAACATTAAATATATATTTTTTAAAATAGAGAGTTACAAAAATTAGTAGTATATTTAAGTACAAATAAGACAGATTATAGCATATCGTTTGAAATCTCTAAACCTTACTGCAACATTCTTAAGCATTAACATGTGTTGTTTGTTTCAGCAAATTCCAGAATGTACCAAGGATCTACGTACCAGTTCTCTGGTTTGAAGAATCTGTACTTATACCAGATAATTTTACGTTCTATCTGACAATTCTCCTCAATTTTGAGGCCATTTGTTTAGCCGCCGGGATAATTTCTATCTTCTTACCTATAATTTTAGAAATTGGTTATTTTCACAGACTATGTGTAACAACTCTCTTCAAGAGACATATTATAAGCAAAGAAGAAATGCCTTTAACTCACAAATAAAATTATGCCTCTTGATGATTTGTTTACAGTTGAAATGTAAATTATTATATTTTAAAAATATCCTGTGTATATTATTTATTTTAATGTAGTTGAATATTAGTTTTGGATGGTTATTCAGGCCATTTAATTAATTCCATATGAATTTTTTCAACATAAATAGTATTGTTTCTTGTACCATAGTATAAACAAACTAATAAGTTCACTCAGCGGTAAATCTTTTGATGTAATTCAGCCACATTCTGTTATATCACGTGATAAGTGAAAATGAGCGATGCGCTGCGTAAGCAGAGTCTATAGATACTCATGTGGCGTAAGCACAGCTTATATTGAATAAGCTGTGGCGTAAGTGTCCGATCGGTTAGCGTGGCTTCAGTCAGTCAGACGTTTACCAGAGATGTATTCAGGAGATTGTATGGACTCGTACCGTCAGACCTACTGACTGCCGGCCGGGCGAAAAATCAAGTGAAACTGAGCAAAGTTGTAAAAATATTTTCATAGGAGGAAATTGAAAAGAAAATTTGCTATACAGGGTGTCATTTTAAGGTGATACCACTGTTGCTATCTCAGAATCTAACAAGAATTTAACAACACTGCAAATCGATCTTGAAAAGGCATCAATAATGGCAACTTTTTTCTAGTTTAATCAACTTTGTAGCTTTGACCGTTTCAAAGATAGCAATAATAGTGGAATTACCTAATATTTATTTAAAAATATATAATAATATAATACTTCAGAACCTCATTTTTACTATACTTCTTTGGTTTCATAAGAGTAATTTTTCAAGGCCACGTCACGACATGGTTTATGTTTTCGTCTCGCGTTACGGAATTTTCGTATCATTGATTGGACGACTAACCCAAACTAACCATGATAGATTATCAAAATTGATTATACCGTGTTGGCACCGGTTCAAATGACTACAATAAGTTAAGTGAAACTAACCGAAAGTTGGTTCGACGACTAGCCAAACTAACATTGATTATAACATATCGAAACCGGTTCAAATGCCTAAGATAAGTTAAAACTAAGTGAAATTAACCGAAACTTAATTCGACGGTTAACCAAAACTAACCAAATCTATTAAAATTGATTATAACGTATCGTAACCGGTTCAAATGACTAAAATCAGTTGATACTAACTGAAACTAACCGAAAATTGATCGGACGACTAACTCAAACTAACCATATCTATTAAAATTGATTTTAACATATCGGAACCCATTTAAATGATTAAAATAAGTTGAGACTAAGTGAAACTAACCGAAAGTTTAATCGACGACTAACCCAAACTCTCCCAAACTAACCAAATCTATTAAAATTGATTATAACGTATCGGGACCGGTTGAAATGATTAAAATAAGTTGAGACTAAGTGAAACTAACCGAAAGTTGAATCGACGACTAACCCAAAGTAACCAAATCTATTAAAATTGATTATAACGTATCGGCACCGCTTTAAATGACTAAAATAAGTAGCGAATAAGTGAAACTAACCGAAAGTTGAATCGAATAATGTATCGGAACCGATTCAAATGACTAAAATAAGTTGAAACTAAGTGAAACTAACCGAAAGTTGAGTGGACGGCTAACCCAAACCAACCAAATCTATTAAAATTGATTATAACGTCTCGGAACCGGTTCAAATGATTAAAATAAGTTGAGGCTAAGTGAAACTAACCGGAAGTTGAATCGACGACTAACCCGAACTAACCAAATTTATTAAAATTGTTTATAACGTATCGGCACCGGTTCAAATGATTAAAATAATTTGAGACTAAGTGAAACTAACCGAAAGTTGTATCGACGACTAACTCAAACTAACCAAATCTATTAAAATTAATTATAACGTTTGGGAACCGCTTTAGGTTTGTGACATCCCGTTTGGCTCTCGTTCGAAGTGCGAGATCTAATTCCGATATTAGATTCGATTTTTATTTCTGTCCCGCGTGACCTAGGAAATCTGTACGCCGCAGTAAATTTCTTGCCCGCGGACTTCATCTATCGAGACGCGAACGGGTCGGCTTTTTCAGCTTGGAAGGTACGAGCCCTTTTCCAGAAAAGCTTTTCAGACGTTAAGTCGATTTTAAAATTTATTTTACGCCGAGTTATTTGAGGCGGATTTTGTCGATTGACAACGTATAGTGTTTCCCGTATTAGCCGTTGCGATTTGTTTTCGATTAAGTTGAGTGCTGTGAATACGGGGAAAATCTCGCCAAGAGCGAGGACTTTTGATACGGTTTCTTTTTTCTGGTGAAGGCAGCCATTTAAGTACCTGGCGGCATTTTTTTTATGTGCCGTGTAGTTTTTACCCTCCGTTTAAGAGAGGGCCTTTCCCTTCCCCGGGCAGGAGAGAGATTGCCGTTTCACCGGAGGAGGATTTAGAAGTCCTTTTACCAGGCGGAACCTTGTTGGTTAGCCTACTTGTCAGGACTGCTGGCCTAGCGGAGCTAGCTTACCTGGTGTGACCAGTTCGTCCATTGGACCGGCGAGACGTGTTAGACGTCGGAGGGTATTTTCCAACCAGCCGGGGTGGTGGATGTTGGATTTTTGGCGAAGGAAAACAAAGAGGTAAGTGTTTAGGTTAAAGTTAGATTTAAATTACTGTCTGGAATAACTGTCAATTTTATATTAGCGCACCCGTTATCCTATTAAATTATTGTGACCAACTTATCCTAGCGGTTTACGTGATCACGACCCCGCGCGGTAGACCAAACCCAAGTTTTCTTTTTACTACCTCAATTACTCGAGGGGGTTCTTAGGCGTTTAAGTGGTGCTTATTTTTCATTCAACCTTAATTTTCATAGAGTTTTGGTCAACCACTGATATATTTTTTTCTTTTATACTTATAGTTAAGTTCTTTATTATTAGATAGTTTAGTTTTTTTTGGGGTTCAAGCCATCCTCCATCATCCGTATCATACCTGAAAGTATTTATATAAAAATTTTCGGTAGGCGTATATTATCACTACTCTCGGTGGAACTCGTCGGGATAAAAAAAAATTAATCTTAAATATCTTAGCTCCACGAGCATCGAACAACATAATAATCATTACTCGTTTAAACCATACAAAAATAATATTATTTTATTACACGGTTAGTTTCAACTTATTTTAGTCATTGGTTAGTTTGGGTTAGTCGTCGATTCAACTTTCGGTTAGTTTCACTTATTCTCAACTTATTTTAGTCATTTAAAGCGGTTCCGATACGTTATAATCAATTTTAATAGATTTGGTTAGTTTGCGTTAGTCATCGATTCAACTTTCGGATAGTTTCACTTAGTCTCAACTTATTTTAATCATTTGAATCGGTTTCGAGACGTTTTAATCAATTTTAATAGTTTTGGTTAGTTTGGGTTAGTCGTCCAATCAACGTTCGGTTAGTTTCACTTAGTTTCAACTTATTTTAGTCATTTG
Organism: Pissodes strobi; assembly: GCA_016904865.1. NCBI lineage: Eukaryota > Metazoa > Arthropoda > Insecta > Coleoptera > Curculionidae > Pissodes > Pissodes strobi. Next base: position 33,908 of record MU190879.1, read on the forward strand.
AATCGGTTCGGATACATTATAATCAATTTTAATAGATTTGGTTAGTGTGGGTTAGTCGTCGATTCAACTTTCGGTTAGTTTCACTTATTTTCAACTTATTTTATTCATTTAAAGCGGTTCCCATAAGTTATAATCAATTTTAATAGATTTGGTTAGTTTGGGTTAGTCGTCGATTCAACTTTCGGTTAGTTTCACTTAGTCTCAACTTATTTTAATTATTTGAACCGGTTCCGAGACGTTATAATCAATTTTAATAGTTTTGGTTAGTTTGGGTTAGGCTGTCGTGGAAACGGTTTTCGTTTTCCGCGATTTTTTCGCTTATTTTTGCTCCTACAAGCTCCTGGGATGTCTAAAACTAGATCTCGTCGAGACGCTCATTTTGAGCTATCAAACGTCAAAATCGGACCAAAATTGCCAAAATTAGAGCGAATCTAAGAATTCGTGTATATCGCGACCCGCGACCTGCAGCGCCAGACCAATGGGCGCCGCTCTCCACCCACGAGGCGGCCCTAGCCACGTGCTTTCGATTTTCAAAATTGTTTTTCGCTTTGTTTTCTGCGAATTTTGAACGCACAGAAATGATATGCATATCGTCGTGTAGGGAATTAAATTCTCTTTAATCTGATGTGACATATGCATGGATTGGACAATAATTAATGGCAAAAAACGAGTAAAAACTGCTAACTGCGCAACATGCTCATATATGGCAAATGTAGTATCGTGTGCAGTTTTAGGGTAGGTTTTTCGCAGCCTCGTGTGGTTTCGGGTGCAAAATAGGGTCAGTTTTTCCTAGTTTACTGCTGGTTAAGCAGGAGTTAGGTGGTGAAGTGTGCAAAAATTCGCGGGACGTGTGCACCTCAGCGTAACAAAAACCCCGCGTTTTTCGGACAATGCATGATTCTTTCGTCGATCGTTGTGCTGTCAACGTGTGACTCTTTGCTTTTCCAACTGATAGTGTCTTTGACAATCAGCTTTAATAATAAAATTTAAACAGTTTAATCAAGTCTTTGTCATCATACCGTGTGATAGACAAATAGCGTGCAGTCTTTTTTAATCTGCCTCATTTAGTCTCCGGGACAAATCGGCAAACTTCACAAACAACTGTGAACGCGAAAAAGTGAATTGAAGTGAGAAGAATCGCAGTGCTTTCCAGAAGCCTTGATTCAGCTGAGTTCCAACATCGCTGGAAGCCTGTTCTAAGACGTTCATCCCGGATTCAGCGTTTCCAGGCGCCCGGAGAAATCTTCTATCGTCGATCCAACGACATCGAGCCAATCTAGAAGCCATCAGCGTTCAACAAAAATCACTGTGAGACTGCTCGTTATTCGCGCTTTCTAGAGCACCGTTCGTACGCTCTAATTGAATTAACTTAATTGGATTATTACACACTTTAACGGATAGCTGCCTTCAGTGAACTTTTGGTGAGGTTGCATGTATATTGATTTGCCATATATTGTTCTGTAGGGACCCAGGTATCGCGTTATTTTCGTAATTAGTTAATTTAACTTGTTGTAATCGTTTAATAACTCGCTCTCATAACTAGTTTGTTTCAGATACTTAGTTACTGCTTTGAGCCGTTGTTTTTCATAAACTTTTAACTCGTTCAAGCCGCAAAAGCGCATTAGTTTAAAGTTGAAATGGATTATTCTGTTAAGTAATTAATCCTGCTCTTAGAGGCAACAGTTCCATTAATTTGAAACTCGCAAACCTTTGTTTAGTGTTGAAAATTTCATGCTTAGGGAAGTGGTGTGTTCTTAATTATAATAATTAGAACCGTAGTTGAAGTTTCCTAGAATTTTTTAACATATTGTTTGAGTATCTAACTCTCTTTGCAGTTGAAATTGGGTTAGTATATTCTGTATTATCATAGTCTAGCAGCATTTTAGTAATTTTAGCGCTAAGACTAGTAGAAACATTGTTTGTGTTGCCCCAAAGTCTAGCTTGACTGTAAACATTAAGAATTAACACCTGTAGCATACCGCCTTCGAAAGTAGGTCACCGGGTCACTCGTATTTCAAAACTAGGTCAACATTTGACCCACGTTTAGCATACTCCCTGCTTAATAGATCTGAGTGCCTAGAGTACTAATACTGTGTTAAATATTTTAATAAGTGTTCTTTGACAACTGGCTAACCATCCTAGCTCGTAGAGTGATACAGGGTGTTGACATTTTCATAACGTTTTACAGTGAAGTGATAAATTTTTGAAGAGATCATTTAACGTATAAATTAAGTGTATTTTGTTTAACCTTTGATTAAAGTGAATCTCTCTTGAAGGCCGCAGGCAACTTCTAAACCTAGCTTTTCTTTTCCGCAGGTTTTCTTTTGGCTACAAATAGAAAAAAAACATATTATAATAGAACTTTTCTTTTTGAGTATTTTTTTCTTTTAGCAGTAAATAGAAAAACGATTTTTTAAACGGTTGTTCTCAGACAGGCTCAGTCGAGCGAGAGAAAAAGTTGTTTAGTTAGGAAGTTAGGACCCTGGGAAGTTGTTCAATTGTGCATGCATATATCATTACAGGCGTTTCCAGAGACAAAGCGAAGCAGGAACATCAGTAGTTAGCAGTAGTTAGAGGTTCTTTGGACTAACGTTCCAATTTTGACTGTATTATCTTGCTGTCTCGAAGTGAAATAGTGATATCTAGCATAAAGTTTCTTCAGGGCCTTTTATGAACATTTGTAAATATAAATTAGTGTATTAGCAGGAAAGTGGCTGTAGTGACAGACGTAGGAAGACGGACGTCAATCCCTTGCTCCCCTCTTTAACGTAACTTTCATTGCAGAGCGTCCCCCTGCCGAAAGAAGATACTATTGTCAATAATCAAAATTTAAATTCAATCAAGTAAATAAACAACCTGAGCCCTTCATATTCGAAGTTAATACTTCCAGGCTGTTCTAAGGAACACACGCCGCTTGTGCAGGTTGTTTTTGAGTTGTTTTGCAAGCTTTTGGATTTGAATTAGGCCGCTGACGCCAAGTGCCTATCATAGGCTAAATTTTGTCGTATCTCGGATATTCCACGTCCGGTGATACATTGCTACGCGTCCCAGGACTAAGGCGGTTCCCAGATTTAATTGATAATTAAATATTTCTTCTTATCTCCCTCGTGGTGGTCCGCTAACGATTTCCTGTTAGCGGGGAAGGTGGTGGGTCCACTCAAAACCCCCCGCACTCAGAAACCCCGGAAGCCAATACACTAAGACACTAAAAAATAGTAGTAAAGCTACTTGGCATCCCAAAACCTTAAAATTTCACCCACTCGTATCTGATCGAGATATAGAGTGCCCACAATTTATAAATAAATCGGGTATTCCTTCGGCTAACCTGTTTTACGGACGTAGCAGGGAACCCCCCTTTGGACGGAAAAGCGAACCAAGAATCCAGGACAGGGGATACTCAGGGACATGGACAACAATCCTCCGCCACTCTTGGAATCTCTTGATCGCCTGCAGCAAATGTTATCAGGCGAGAATCTAGTATCAGATCAGCCAACCTATACATCCACTCCTATGCAGCCTCATCTCATCACCAGAGTACCCGCTCGAAATGGACAACTCCAAGACTTCGTTCCCGGAGCAGCGGCCGAGACAGGACATCCGCGGGACCTTCTTGGAGAAGCACGCTATGTTCCTTCGCGACGCCAGGAGGCACCGGAAGAGCGTGCACGCCAAATTAGAGATCGAGACGACAAGGCGTCCTATCAACGTTCGGTTAGCTTCACTTAGTTTCAACTTATTTTAATTCTTTGAATCGGTTCCGATACATTATAATCAATTCTAATAGATTTGGTTAGTTTGAGTTAGCCGTCGATTCAACTTTCGGTTAGTTTCACTTATTCTCAACTTATTTTAGTCATTTAAAGCAGTTCCGATACGTTATAATCAATTTTAATAGATTTGGTTAGTTTGGGTTAGTATTTAACTTTCGGTTATTTTCACTTAGTCTCAACCTATTTTAATCATTTGAACCGGTTCCGATACATTCTAATCAATTTTAATAGATATGGTTAGTTTGGGTTAGTCGTCAATTCAACTTTCGGTTAGTTTCTTAGTCTCAACTTATTTTAATCATTTGAACCGGTTCGGATACGTTATAATCAATTTTAATAGATTTGGTTAGTTTGGGTTAGTCGTCGAATCAACTTTGGGTTAGTTTCACAGGGCCAAAATATATTTATTATTTACAAAGCATTCCATTATGGTTATATGTACTTATGTCGGTATGCCGGTACTAAAATATCTAGAAACACTATATCCATTACATAATATCTCTCTTGAAAAACTCACAATAAAATTAGTAACTCCAATGGCCTTAACAACGGCCCACAGAGTTCAAACATTAAGCAAACTAAATATAAAAAATTTAGTTAAAACTACTGAAAAAATTGAAATTAAGTCACCAGATAGAATAAAAACATCGGGTCCATACAAAGCTCAACCAAACTTAGTATTTCCATATCTTCATACTAAACCAGAGCTGTGTGTCGCATCCACAATTGATTATTATGTACAAAAAACTTCAGGATTAAGGTCCAATTTCGATCAACTTGTGTTAACGCATAGACGACCGCACCATCCCGCTTCAGCTCAATCAATAAGTAGGTGGATAAAAACTGCTCTCAAAAATAGTGGCATAAATGTAAAAACCTTTGGGGCACATAGTGTAATGGTGGCTTCCCACGGCCCGTAGTATCACAGGCCGGACCGCGCCAGCTCGGGCCAACACGCCGTGGGAAGGGTGCCGTCCGAGGTCGCCCGGAAAGATCCGTGATTGCGCGTCCGATCCGCCGCAAGTCGGTAACTTCAAAGGCGCGGCCTGGCCTGATCTGTCGCGACCTGTTGGTGTCTGTTGTTATCTGTGATTAGGGTTGATTTTTGGGGCCATTTTCCATTTTAATACGTTCTGCCAAGACCTATAGCTGGACGCCAAATGTCCCGATTTTCAATCAAGAATCAAATTTGCCGCAAAAGAAAACGCCCATCGAAAAATGAAATTTAATTTTTAGTTCCAGCACAAATTTAAAAAATATTCTAATTATATTTTAATTTATCGCGTCCAATGTCCATTCCAGCATTCAACGCGGCCACTGAACGCATTTTTTCGCTTTGCGAAAATGCATGGACAGACTCTAGAAACAGGCTTACAGTTGAGCACATTAAAAGTCACAAATAAAAGTTAATTTTACCCAGACCTGTAGAGAATTTTACAAGCACGCGCTTAGAATATACCATGCTAACCTCGGCAAAAAGCCAAAAAATACTATTTAAAAAAAAATCAATGGATTATATTTTTTAGTTCTAACACAACAAAATGTTATTTTTTACATTACATAGGAATAAATTTCCTTTGTAACATGTACTAGCATCTACAGCTCACTACAAAACAAGGTCACGAATCGGCCCGAACGAGTTTCGAATCAATCTTAACTTCATGCATGGCCCTCTGCTCGCTTCGCTCCCTCCAGGGCTCAATGAACCAAAACTAACCCAAATTTAGAAAAAAAAACAAATATAACCTTAATATATATTTTTAAAAAACCACCGACGGGAATCGAACGCAGGACGCCATAATCGGAAACCCAGAACCGTACCACTAGACCACACAACCGCTTAGAGCCTTTCCGCTAGACCGTATAGACAAGGGTAAAAAGTAACGAAACTCGGTCGGGCCGACTCGTGATCTTGTTTTGTAGTGAGCTGTAGATTGCTATTGTAATATGTTATCCAGAATTAGGAGTACTAAGAAGCCGCCTTTTAGTTGTTTCTTAATGTTATGATTGTTATGTTTTCATGTTACATATTATGTAGGTATCTATAAGTACATACTAGGTATATTCTATTCTATATTTGGTTATTTTAAACCTACTGTCAACCAGTCAACCTATCGAAAAGTAAAATGCCGAGTTTCACGCGAC
>MU190880.1:0-29441 GCA_016904865.1 Pissodes strobi
CGAGAGCAACAGAATAATCAGCGATAATCAATACGGCTTTCGCAAAGAGAGATCGACAGGAGATATATTGGCCTATGTTCACTCATATATGGAGTAGGGCAATTGAAAACTACGGAGAGTCTCGAGCGATTGCGTTGGATATTTCAAAGGCATTCGACAGAGTTTGGCATGACGGACTGCTCAACAAACTGCCGTCCTTGGGACTGCCCGCCTCTCTCTGCAGCTGGCTGGCCAGTTTCCTTAAGAACCGATCCCTACATGTTGCAGTCGATGGACACATCTCGGACACATTTACCATCAACGCGGGCGTGCCTCAGGGCGCAATACTTTCTCCAACTCTGTTCCTCATCTATATTAATGACCTGCTGATCGAAACGAATAATCCTGTTTACAGTTTTGCAGATGACAGTACCCTTGTCTCCCACTTTAGATCAGAAAAACCCTTACCAGCGACTGAGACTCATCACCGCAGACAGGAGCAGATTACAGCAATTAATCAAGACCTGGAGAAAGTTCAAACTTGGGGCGACCGAAATTTGGTCCAGTTCAATGCAGCGAAGACCCAAGCAGCAACGTTTACTAAGAGGGCCAATACAGCGGGCCCTGACATCATTATGGCAGGATCGACCATTCCTTCATCCTCGTCAATCGGGCTGCTGGGTATCTCGGTCCACAGCAATATGTCATGGCATGACCATGTTGCTAACATCGCAAAATCAGCCTCCCAGAAGCTTGGTGCGCTATTTCGCAACAAGAAACTCTATACACCGCAGCAGTTGCTCTTGCTGTACAAAGCGCAAATAAGACCGTGCTTAGAATATTGCTCACATATCTGGGGTGCCGCACCAAAGCATACCCTAAAGCTGCTGGATTCCATTCAGAAGAGGGCTGTGCGTCGGCGATCCGGAGTTGACCCGGAATCTGGATAGTCTGGAACATCGCAGACATGTGGCCGAGATGTCTCTGTTTTACAGATACTTTCACGGCAGATGTTCCCAGGATTTGGCCCACATAATCCCGCCCCTGGCAACTCCTGTCAGGCAGTCCCGACAGACGGCAGGAGCGCACCAGTTCGTCGTACAACTAGAAACACCTAGAACATCGCTTTACCAGAACTCCTTTGTCTGGCGCACTGCATCACTGTGGAACTCACTTCCAGGACATCTGTTTCCCACTAATTACAACCTACAAATATTCAAGAACCGTGTCAATCAACATCTTCGCACACACACCGCTCGTCGAGCGCCATAGGATCTACCTTTAGTGTGTGTGCCACTGCCATAAAAAAAAAAAAAAAAATGCGACCCTGTCTTTTGTGCGCTAGAGATTTTGGCCTTTAAATGGGAAAACTTTGGTAAAAGGTATTATACGTAAGTGTATACCATGCTTTAAGGCCAATCCAAGGCCACTCCAGGCTCAGATGGGTGATTTACCTAATCAAAGAGTGACACCTTCATTTCCCCTTTCTACCACAGGTGTAGATTACGCTGGTCCGTTTCTACTTAAGGATTCCAAATTTCAAAATAAAAAATACATTAAGGGTTACTTATGCTTTTTTGTTTGTTTTTGCACGAAAGCAGTGCATATAGAACTGGTTACAGAACTCACAACTCAATCGTTCATAGCTGCCTTTAAGCGGTTTACTGCTCATCGTGGTTTTTGCCAAACCTTAGTTTCCGACAATGGAACAAATTTTATAGGCGCCAATAATGAGTTTAAGGCAATTTATGACGTATTGAATGATAGCAAGTTTCAAGGCTTTTTAGAAAATACTAAAATGCAATGGCTCTTTATTCCCTCACGGTCACCCCATTTTGGAGGCATATGGGAGGCCGCGGTTAAATCATGTAAACAACACCTGAAACGCGTTATTAATAACACTCCTTTGACTTATGAGGAGCTTTATACCCTTGTTACACAAATCGAAGCGGTTTTAAATTCTCGGCCATTGGTGCAATTATCAGATGACACCAATGATTTTGATGCTCTAACGCCGGGGCATTTCCTTATTGGTCGTCCCCTGAATGCCGTTCCAGAAACCGATGTAACCCAGATTCCTGTCAATCGTCTTGGTCGTTACGCTAATATTCAGAAGATGACGCAACACTTTTTGGCTCGCTGGTCTTCGGATTATTTGCATACATTGCATCAACGATTTAAATGGAAGTCGCAGGTTAATTCCGGTGAACTTCTTGGTATCTTAGTGCTACTGAAAGAAGATGGTTTACCTTCTCAATCCTGGAGAATGGGAAGAATCACTGCCGTACATCCTGGGCTGGACAACGTAGTGCGGGTAGTGAGTGTAAAAACTAAAGGAGGCTTAATCAAACGAAGTATCGCGAAAGTGTGTACGCTTCCGATAGGCTCCGAAGTAGATTCCTAAACCCGTGATTAAGTGACCTTTGCTTCCTCCCGTGCGTTTAGTGACTATTCATTATTGAAATTCCTTCTATAGACTCAGCCATTTCAAGGGCGGCGGTTATGTTCGGTGAAAAGCAAACTGTATAAACATAATCATAATACTTTCCCTGAAAAGAAATGCCGCCATAAAGTCTATTTTAAGTTAACTTAGCAGGCTACAGTTCTGAGTATCCAGGACGCTGCAATTGTTTCCTGGGTAACGGGAACGAAGAATAATTATTATTTTTGACATCTTTCGGTCACTTTTTTAGAATTGTCGGGCGATTTATATTAATGTATTTAAATCAATATTTTGCACAGTTCTCTGAGAGAATTATAATTGTTTAGTCTAACAGTTATTAACAATATACGGCTGACGAACGCGACATATGCTGTTATCATTTAATTTTTGCACTATAACCTCAAGAAAGTCACAATATCGGCAAGTAAATAGTAAATACATTCCTTGTGAGAAAGTGGGCCTACCTCAGCCCTTCAATGTCATTAATTTCCTAGAAACAACTTTTAAAACTTACGGCTTGCCTACAAGGGGCCCGGGGCACAGCGTTCACCTCCTCTAACTTTCAAACTTTTTGTAAGAACTACAATGTTCAGTTAATTTAAATGCTGTTTCGACACCAAGGGCAAACGGACATGTTGAAATACTTAACCGTACCATTTTATCTGCTTTCATGACTACTAGCAGTAAGGAGGACACATGGGATAAATCAATCGATCAAGTTCGGTCTTCCGTTAATAATACTGTCCATCAAATTACTGGAAAATATCCAAATCAATTGAGGCGTGTTTTACAAAAACCGCATAAGTCCAAATTTGCCGAAAATTAGTTGGTGGCGCCATTTAGTACAAAAAAAAGGATGCATTTAAGACCATCAAATAAGATTCTGCAAAAAGAGCACACATGCCAAGATATGAGTAGTTGAAATTTGAATGATTCCGCAAAAAGCACATATGTCCCTGCCCTTTCATCCAAATACCGCATAAGTCCGCAACAGGATAGGACTTGTGCGCATTTTGCTGGAAATTTTCGCTGATGGGTACGACTAAGTCAGTTTGTTATTATTAGATTATCAGACTAGACGTGTTGTTGTGATTATTGAGTGGAGGTTACATCCTATGTTGTTTACTTAAAACTTAAAACTATAACTTAAAACATGGAAAACAGTGAAGAAGTACCTACTGACTGGCCCACGAAAAAAGCGAAGAAAATAAAGCGTGAAACAGTAATAAAACAGTTGAAAGTTCATGGCGAGGAACACACAAATCACAAAGGCAATCTTATTGAAGCACGTAGAACTGGTGAACCTTGCAGGTATGTTTTACACTTTTGAATACGGGGTATGGTATATTGACAAAAACTATTTTGTTATAGCTGTAAAAATTCCTGTTTCTCCAAAGTTTCGGAAGAAAAAAGATTTTCCATTCTAACGCAATTTAATGACATGGATGATAAAAATAGTCAAGATTCTAACTGGCCTTGTTTCAATGAATCAATTATTCAATTATTAGAAGGCGCCCTCGAACAGAAATAAATAAAAAAAAGTCACGGTGCCAGTTTTACATACAAAGTTAGGGCAGGGGAATCTGAACTCAAAATTTGCAAGAAAGCTTTTCTCAGCCTATATGGCATCAAAGACGCTCGTCTAAGGCGAATACGAGATTCTCTGATGACCACAGGAGCTTCTCCCAGGGACAAATGCGGAATCCATCAGAACATGCCAAAAAAACTCCTGATTGCATAACCGAACTTATTAAAATCCATATTAAATCATTCCCTGCTACACGATCGCATTATTCACGGCGTAAAAATCCAAATTGTTCCTATTTACCAGAATCTCTTACCTTAAAGGATATGCACGGCATGTTTGTGCTAAGTTATAAAATAAACATACCATACAAAACCTACTGGAAAGTATTTAGAACGCATTTTAATTTTAAATTTGGATTTCCGAGATCTGACACTTGTTCAGAGTGTGATAAGCTTGTCCAGCAGCTTAACCGTGCAGACCTTAGTGCAGAACACCGATACAAACTTGAAATCGAAAAAGAAATATACCTTCGTAAAGCTGAATCATTTTTTGAACTGAAACGAAAATTTAAAATCAAAGCAAAAGCTGGCGAAGTCATGTGCATTAGTTTTAATTTTGTGCAAAATCTGCCTCTTCCACATATACCATCTAACCCTGTATTTTATAGCCGTCAACTGTGGTACAACGTTTTTGGTATGCATGACCTAGGAACTGATGATGCCACGATGTACACTTATCTCGAAAATGAAGCCAAAAGGGCGCCAATGAAGTCACTTCAATGTTGTTGCAATACCTTAAAGTTAACAGTCATAATAGCAATTTAGTTATTTTTAGTGACGGTTGCCCAGGGCAAAATAAAAATTTTGTAATGACCCATTTTTTATACACCCTGGTTCATATTCTAAAAATAGTCGATTCGGTAGAATACATATTTCCAATGAGTGGTCATTCGTTCTTACCGAATGATTCGGATTTTGCTTTAATAGAGAAAAAGAAGAGACGCCTGGAGAGAGCCGAAAGACCAGAGGATTGGGATAAAATCATTTTAAATGCCAGAACTAAACCTAGCTCATTTAACTTGGTAAAAATGAAGCAACACGACTTTATTGACATTAAATCTGCAACATGCAACCTTTTTCTAAAAACTCCAAAGCCGGCAATCAACATTAAAAACATCAGGATTATGAGAATTACTAGCCAAACATCCACACTATTTTTAAAGGATACCTATAATGGACCGTTTCGAAGTAGTATCGTTGCTAAAGCAAATTTACCATGCACTATCCAACTTCAACTCCTAGCCGTTGCTTTAAATAAAGCAGATAACTTAAGATTGCTGTTACCGTTACTACGCCTCCAAAGTAACAAAGAGTACTATGAACGTATTTTTGATAATGTGTCTAACGCCGATAACTTAGACATTGAAGAAGATGATAACAGCAGTGCATGCGAAGATTAAGTTATCTACCTAATATTTATCATTATTAATAATTTTTTTATACGGCTTTGATTTTTGGTGAAATAAAAATAAGTTTTTTGTAACTTCGTTTTTTTTTGCAAAAACAGCTTATGTCCAACAGTTTTCTCTTTTTCTAAAGTAATTAAGCAAAATACGTTTTTTCTTATGTAACGAACAGAATTCTTAAGTTAATATTCAAAGTAAGTAACGAAATAATATTTAAGAAAATCATTAGTGTTAAAATAAACAGACCTTTTTATTTCCTGTTTTTTATTTTATTTTGGACATGTGCTGTTTTTGTAAAACAGGCCTCAATTATTAATGAGTTACACTCCACGGGCTACAAGTGACGCACTAATATCGGCAGAATTAAACTTGTCTCAGATCAATAGAGATATTAATACACTTAGAAAAGAAGCTTCAGACAAAATCGAGAAAAATCAAATAAAACAGAAAAGACGATTTGATAAACATCGTAGACCTGCGAAAAAGTAGTAGGAGACCTTATCCTAATACTAATGAAAAAATAATGCCGAAGGCCAAAGAAACGAGCGAAGGCCAAAGTAAGAAGCTAAAACCAGAGTACGCTGGTCCCATGGTCATAAAGGAAGTACTACCTAATGACAGATATAGAGTTCAGGACATGTCCCACTCGACTCGAAGTTCCACTAGGAAATACGACAATGCTGTCGCAGCGGACCGAATGAAGCCATGGATACCACCTGGAGGCGTTTCAGACGATACTCGAAGCGGTAGCGGGGAAGATGGCGTTCCTTTTCCATCTGACTCAGAATAGAGTTGCGAGGACGCAACTTTTCTCAGGTTGGCCGAATGTAAAATATCCTAAGGTTAGTTAAATTATTTAATAAACATATTTTTATGAACACCCAGTAATATTTAATATGTTACCCAACCGTCCGTGATATTTATCTTTATACCCTTGAAAACTGATCCCCTAACATAAACAAATTATATAACCAGAGATTGAGAAAGACCCCAGATAAAAAGCAGTGAGTGCTAGCAGTTTGACCGAGCAAGTACCATGTATATAGAGTGGTCTCGGTTTACCTTTGTGCGGTTGATTGTGTGATGTCGACATGTGAATAATAGTTTATATTGTTATTAAAGTCCATGGCAGGAGTTTTGATGGTATACCAGAGTTTATTGCCGTTGGGCAAGGTATTACCAGGTTGTGGTCGATTGTGTAGCAATGACCGGGGTGCCCTCTTTTGTGCGCGATGCCTCGACTTGGTCTTGTGACCACTTGTCTTCTCGAATTGACACACTTGGGTTCTAAGATCTTGGTATGTGTTATCTTAGTTTCCGGGTGCTGAGATGCTTACTGTTTAGCGGTAGTGGAGCATTTCAGGTGACACTAGCTAGTCGTCGAAGAAAGAAGATATATGTCTGACATTATACAATAATATAGTATTGTGTAAATTGATGGTTATTGGCATGAAGCAAGGGGACAGAGGTTCCCCGGTGAGTACACTTTATTTTTATCATTGATCAGTCAGTACAGTAATTGGTTAAAATTTTTGTTTCATGGTTACCTCAATCTCTGGCTATATACCGAGTGGAGCTCGCTGAATGAATTGCATTGTCAACACTCACGTAAGTGTGATCTTATAAAACACTAATTTAAATTAATTATTTATAGCGATTTGAATGATTTAATGTGTTGTTGCGCTAATTTTGTCCAGGAGTGTAGTTGCAAGCTCGCTAGTGAAACCAAAAAAATTTTCCCTTTAAATCCAGCTAAAAAAATTAATATATTGCAAGATATTCCCATACTACCTAAATTAAGACCGGAAGCCCCAAAGCCAGCACATCCCGAGACGTTGACGAACAAGTTGAAGTTAAACAGTATATAATTGACCCTCCAGAACATGACAGCGAACCGAGTAACGAACATTCACCTATAGAAGAGACAAAATCTGCATCGAAACCTAAACCAAAACCAACAGCACTGGAAACAAAATGGAAAAACCCAAAATATCAGAGATCAGAAATACAAAACGTACAAGAGAAAAAAATGGAACAGCCAATCACACTTCTTACAGAATATTATAAATTTATGAATGACGTGTGTGAATCTATGACACCTGATATAAGAGATCAAATTATAGGCAGTATTCAAGAAACTTCGCATTACACCGAAGATACATTAAACTACTCAGAGCAAATCCCAAAACAGGTTTTATCCAACTTTTTACAAAAATTGTTAGAAAATACACAAGCAAATTCAAAGTACCAAGAAAGGAAAAACACGATTGATGAAGTAACCAAGAAACTTTGCCTTTATCTATTTTACACAGCTGGTAGGTTACGATACGAAACATTACAAGCTAACCTAAAAAATAGTATACCTTCAATATCACCATTAAATCGCTTTGTGGACCACAAGCAAACACGTCTAGAGGAAGGCACATTCGACTTTCAAGGTTTAAACGACTTTCTTGAGAAAAAAAATCCCAAAGTTAGTTGGATATCTGAAGACGGAACAAGAGTAAGCGGAAGAATCGGATATGACCCAATTTCCAATAAAATCGTTGGTTTTGTATTATCCTTAAATAAAGGGTTGCCAGAATAAAATACCTTTCTTGCATCGTCGTCAGCTGCCATACAACATTACTTTCAAACAGGTATCAAAGCCACCTAAGCATATGTTTTCGTAGCACAGCCTTTGACACCAGGGTCACATTCATACTGCGTGGGTTTATGTAGAACAGATAACAGATTTACTTATAAAGACGTTTTACAGAGATGGCAACGATTAAAAGAAGAAGTTTGCAAGTTTGATATAACTATATTGGGATGTTCATCTGATGGCGATACTCGGTTACTTAAAGCCATGAGTTAAATCGGGTTTGGGTGCCCAAACTCGGTCTATAAATGGTACCATATGGATACAGATGATACAAATATGTGTTACTTCCAAGATTTCATACACATCTTGACCAAGATGAGGGTAAGATTTTCGAAAAAGGATATTAAATATTCTGGGCAAATTTCAAGCAGCAACACATTCTTAATATTATAGACACAGTCCCGAAGGATAAGCATCTTCTTACGATTTCAGATGTGAAAGCTGAAGACAAGACGAATTTTTTATCAGCCGAAAAAGTATGCAGCGATAAAGTAATCGATATTTTAAAAACTATGCCTGACACAGATGGGACTCAAATCTACTTGAAAATTATGAATTACATATTATCTGCGTTTTTGGGAGACGAAAAAAAGGATAATATTCCATTATGCGAAAGAATATATAGAATTTGGTACGTTGATTTTTTATTAAGAGTGTGGATATCATCAGTTAAAAAAAAAAGTAAAACGTTGACATTAAAATACAACTTTATATCGGCAAATTGATATAACTGTATCGAACTTAATGCTCATACCATCATAAAAGTTGTTTTACTATTCAAATATAATAGCGTAGAATGTGGTTTAAATAGTGACATGCTACATTTTGCAAATATGAGCAGTCAGCCATGTGAAAAGCTATTTCGGGCTGCAAAATCGATAACTTCTACATGTTCAACCATTTTAAACTTCAGTATTAAAGACCTGTTGTATAAAGTATCTCGAATTCATACTCTAAATAATATAAATGGCGAAATGAAATGCGATTTTGTGTTTTCACGGGAACTAAAAAAAAGAAGAGATTTTCAGACCAGTATCAATCAAGAGGAGATAGTATGTTTCGAGGTAGAGGCCGTTGTAGAATGAGCATTAAAAGATGCCAAAAAAGATGCAATTTTATTTGGTTTTCAACCTGAAGAAGATGAGTTTTCAAACCTAGATCTACAGCGAGTATATTATGAATGCGATGCTATAGAGATTGACATGGAAAGTGACATCGAAGATTTTACAAATTACCCAGAAGCCGAGACAGAAACTGAAAACTGAAACATGAACGAAAAGGTCAACGATATACATTTAGAACTGAACAACTCTACACTCGACTCTACATCAGATCGTTCTTCATTAGATTTAAAAGATTATTCAAACGAGATTAGCAACGTCAAAGAGGAGGATGCTTACCTGGAAATTCAGTTAAAAAATAAGACGGCAGTAATAAAAAAATCAACATATTGCTGGTTACTAAGCGACTCAAATGGGCGATTAAGTAATGACCGTATCCGACCGATAGATCTAGCCGTGACACTGGATACGTGACGTCACAATCGTCGATGGGCGCTCGAAGTTGTTAATGCGGATTAATACAGAAAGATACGCTTTGTGCGGGTATTTTGCTACAAATAAATCAATAAAGCCGTTTTTATTAATGTTTATTTTATCTGTTTAAATTAATTTAAAGAATATTCATTGTTTTAATGTTGACTATGACTTCTCTAACACCTGCATAGATATAATAACTTTTGTTTGACAAACATCACTACAAATAATGTAGTGAGTAGATTATAAACTACAACGAATAAATAAAACATTGAGAACACAACATTTAATTGCCAATCCCGGATAATAAATATTAGGTCTATTCTAGCAGTAATAAAAAAAACATTCAAGTAATTTTGATTGGTAGAAATCAGTTCCCTACTAGTTTGCTGACTGTTTCCAACTAAATAGGAATTAGGTAAATTCCATTGAAATGGCTTGTGATTACCGCTAAAACAAACCTGTTACATCAAATACGTAACAAAATAATAATTACATATCAAATCAAAACCGAATACTACATTGGTAGGTACTAATTTCGTTTAAATATTAAGCTAACTAGGTGTAGGTAAGTTAAAAAAAATATATCAAGTTCAATTAAAATTTGTTATTTGCTGCTAAGTTTGTTCACAGCTCTTTGCTTCTTCCCTGATTGTGATTGTATTATTGAATTCTGGGTTTTGCAATAATTATTCAAAAGTATGTTTGAAAAATGGACAATGCACTGTTCAAACAATTTATTTTCACTAAGTCCACAAGTATCACAAATATGCTGAGATGTAATATCTTTATAAGTAAGCATTTGAATGGCCAGATATTGCAAAACACTTTTTTGTGACTTACATTTTAAAAATAAATTTTCAAATGTCTCGCTAATTAAAATTTTAAACACTAAAAACATGTTTCTTATTATTTGTACAATTACATCCTTAGGCCACTTCAATCCCCCCGGTCCAAACAAGAAATGTATGAAAGTTCTGCGGTATCAGGTACTTCAACGTCTAAATTATTATCAAAACAGATTAAATTGGCACAAATGGTACATTTATTTTTCTTTGTTATAACTCTTGCACTATACCCGCCTATGTAAATCAAAATTCGCGTGTCCTTATCGTCAACAGACTCATCATTGGTTAATAGTAAGACATCAAGGAACATGTCATCAAATTCTGAATCACTTTCTAAATGAATAGCTCTTTCTTCGCTTAAAAGTAAGTTATTTAGAGTAAAATCGCCCTTTTTTGCCGATTTTAATTTTAAAGTACTTAACAATTTTAATTTCCTTTCCGACTCCAAGACTTGCACCACTGATATATGGTAGTTACCGCCGGACATTTGGCGGTACTGTCCAAATCTTCCCTCTAAATAATCGCTTTGGAATTTTCCCAGTAACACGTAGTCAAATGTCAGATCGTTTATTAAATAGGTGCACATTTCAATAAATGTCTGGCACGTGTGTGTGAGAGAGAAATAAGTTTGGTTTGACAACTTTCCATTCCTAGAGGTCTTTGATTCACCTTGAATTGCTAAATTATTCCACAATTCCAACCATATTAGAAAATTTTTTAGAAATTTAATATTTTTGTCAGTATCGATATTTTTTATCGGGTCGTAATATGGATCGCGGAAACGTATCCCTTTGAACTGTGAACTGCAATTAACAAGTTTCCACCAGTTTGATATTAGATTCAAGAATTTTATTGTTCCGTTTACTAAATGCAAATTATTTTTAAAATGCTCTTTTAAAGCAGCTACATTTTTATTGTCAAAAAGACGTACACATAATTTTACATTTTGTCTCTCAATAGACGAAGGATATAATACTTTTCGTGATAGATTGGGTGCAAGTTTTATTATTTCAGTTTCTTCTTCTACAATAGTATATTATTTTATATGGAGGAAAAGTGATACTTTTCTTGGCGCGCTCGTGTTTAACAGCCGAACGGAGTGAGGCTGGTAATAGAGAGCAAGCCATGAAAAGTAACTTTTCCTCCAAATAAAATATGCTGTTTTTTCTTCAAATGTCGACAAATTAATACAAAAACATCTCTTTTTAATAGTAATAATATCTAATTATTATTAAAGATAAATGGGTTCGCAAGGCGGCTTAGACCACGGTCGTAGGTGGCCTTGCTTAGACCGGTGTCGGTGAATATAATGTAACATAAAGCTGTCAGTGGACACTGTCAACAATAATTATTTTTGATTGCGTCTCCGATTGCGTTTTAATTCCGTATTGATAAGCAGTTATTGAGTAAGTTCGATTAAATAATAACCAATTTATTCCTAAATTAGTGATTTTTAGAAATGCAGTCACAAATTGAGTGATAAATACAAATTGTAGTTTAATAAATCTTGAGTTGTTGACGCTTATTTTGTTGTCTGTTTGTATTGTATCTATGTTGCTATGACAATACTTTTACCTCCGCCGGCGGAAAAGTGAAAAGTAAAGCTCCGGCGGAGGAAAAACGAAACTTCACGGCCCCCTACACAGTCGAGTAATGACGGATTTACTGACGTTTGAAGAAAAACAATTTTTTCAGATCATTCACAGAAGCTGTAATTACCGGTAAGTTATTAGCTTCTGGGAAGTTTTGCGGTATTTGCATATCATGTGGTATATTCGGCAAAAAAAATGTTTGAAAATTATCCTTTTGATTGAACCACACATTTCTTACTGACTTAAAAATATGGACCGTGTCAAAAAGAATAAAGATTTTTTGTTGATTATTCACAAAAGGATTTAAAAAGTAACTACTTATTTTCCCACCGCATAGCAAATCAAACATTTTTTTATTAACAGAATTATTATCTGATATTACAGCGATAACTCGGTATCCGATATTTGTTAGAATCTCTAAAACTTTAAGAGTGAGCTCATGAAGTAAATCACATTTTAATGTGGAAATGGGGAACAAACCAACTATATCTTTATAATTGCAAAATATTGAAGAAATCATGAAAGCCTGAATAGTAGTGGCGGGTGTTTTTTCCTCGCTTTTAGATGTTGAAGCAAAACCTTCGATTTTACCACCTTTATAGGATACATTAGATTTGACGTAAATTTCGTCTAACATTAAAATAACGTTTTTTTCCATATCATTTAGAGCATTTCGTTTCTCTGTGAGATAATTCAAATGAATCTGGTCCAAGCCTGAGCTGTTAGAACCTATTTTCAACAATAACCGTTTTAAATGTCGCGGACTGGGTATATCAATGTATTTGAATTTTTCATCAAACAATATGCAACTGGAAATGAAAAAAAAAATACTACTAGCCCAAATAAGAATGTCTGGAGAATATGTTATTTTGTTACAATTTAATAGTAAAATTTGCTCGCGAATGAATTTAATTTTTTTTACCATTTCGTCAGTTTTGGCCTCGTTTTCTATCCTAAGTAAAAACTTACTCACAAACTTTAAACCGTCGTCATTAAGATTAGAAGTATTATAATTTTTCACAAATTCCAATACATTAATTAGCATGGACCAGGAGCTGCATATTTGTGTTTTACCTACAATATCTTGAAAATCTTTGTTATTAATTTCAATATTTTTGTAAAAAAAAATTATTTGCAAATCTTTGAATATTATAATGCCTTTAAGAATATATGGCAACACTGAAGGTGAATGACCCTCACTTATGTTACAAATCACTATTTTTTCATTGTAAATATTTAAAGTAAAATAGTTAGTTAGATATTTTTTAATTTTAGCGGAAATATTTATACTTAATTCTTCAAAGTTGTGTATTAAATCACTCTCTTTCTTAATTTCTTCATCGATTTTTTTTCGTTTTTCATATTCTTTATGACGCAAAGTAGGGGATTTTCGTTTAGGTGGCAATTTAACAGACATATATGGCGGTTGATTGTCAAAAATAGTTGGATAGGCATCTTCCGACAGTTTTATGATATCTCGCGGTACCCTCAAAACTGTCCCGTCAGGCCTGGTCATTACATCTTCCCGCAAAATAAACTTTTCAGCAAAATGTTTAATGCAAACTCGAGAGCTTTCTCTGACTTCCTAGCCTTCTCGATGAATCGATTGTAGCCATTTTTCACGATGACTATGTTCTTTTGGAAAACGAAATACTGTTACCTTATCAGCTGTATCAGATTAAGAGACAGCGCCGAAAAAATTCTATGAATTTACTAAAGCCAGTTTTTTGACAGTTGATTACAGTAGTGGTGTACATAAACATACCGCGGTCAGTCAAGCGAAGCTTAGAACAGGGAACTAGGGTACGTTGTCAAAGTTGTCAAGATTACTTAGGAAATGCAACGAATTTACTAAGGCTGAAAATCGTTATATATATTATATATTACAAATAAATAACAGTAATGTTAGTCAGTCAGTTGAATGGCGGAACCGAGCTGGTCAGTCAACCCCGATATATGTAAAAAAAAAATTATCTACAATTAATTTACTAAACTCCAAAATTGTTCCAAGGGTGTAAAATGTCGTATTAATCATGAAAAAAATATTTAGTCAACTCTCATGTGGGACAACAGCCATCAGTTAGCAAAAAAAAACATTTCGTTTAGTAAACACTTCCCTTGTGCGGCGTCGGAGGCGGCTTTCTTACTTTATTGCCATGCAACCCGCATTTGTTCAGAGCAGCGGAATTGAGATAATCAATTACCACAGTTGATCACCGATGTCGGTTTCAACTTCCGCAGGAAACTTCAGGTAAGTACGTATGCAAAAAATAATATTGACGTTATTTCTAGACACTCTATACCTAATTAGAGAAGGTATTTATTTTTCAGATTTCCAATCAGAAAGTCAATCAGGAACAATTTCGGATGACAGCGAAGTTGAAGAATCTGATGATTCAGACCAAGATTCTGACTGATGAATAAAGTAGTATTGTCAATATCTACTATTATTATTTTAAATTAAAAGTTCTTTTCCGTCTGAAATACCTAAGGTACTTAAGGGTAATATGGCCAGGGCGAAAATATTGCCCACCCTGCTTTTCTTGGACATGTGGCGTCATCTAGCAACGAGTGACTGAACATACGAATTCTATTATAAGGTTTAGAGATATCATCCTCCTAATTTCGTTGACAGTTGTTCAGTTAACCAACGAGGCAGGTGTGAACGCATTTTTAACGATATTTCTTACAAAATGTTGTATTTTTGATGTGCGTTTATTTCGGTGATTAGTGGGAAGGACCGGTCAGTGCATATGCAGCATAGAACAATTTTAGATAGCATAGATTACCAGATCGGATTTAAATTTTATTTTTCTCTTTTCAATATATAATCTCAAATTTGCAAAATCGACTGGGCCGAAATATGGCCCACCTGACTTGGCGGAAATATGGCCCACTTTTTATAGGTGGGCCATATTTCCGTCCAAGTTTTACTTTCGTCCTAAACTTGTATCATGATTTTTTTTCATTATTTTTCAGACTATGGGGAAGAAGAATAGGGGAATACGTGGCAATTGGACGAAAGATATAATGAGTGAAGCCCTTATGTTAATTAAAAAAGGTATCTATGTCACAAAGAGATGTCGGAAATACAATGCGGGATTCCCAGAACGACACCATATTAAATCAGGAAGTTGTAAAAGAAAACTAGGAAGAAAAAGCATCTTGTCGGAAGAAGAGGAGCAAGCTCTCGTTACTAGACCTCTACGACTGTCTAATATGGGTGTCCCTATAACTCCAAAATCGTTGAGACGGATTGTTTTTAGATACTGTGTAGATAATAATATATTCATCATAAATTTGCTAATGAAAAGGAAATGGCGGGATATGATTGGTATAAATCATTCTTAAGAAGGAACAACAATCTCTCTCAAAGAAGAGCTCCAAGTTTAAATCCAGCACGAGCCCAAAAATTAAATCCTGCAATTGCTCAAGATCACTTTAATAAGTTGGAATCAAGTTTAGATGAGCTTGGCATAAAACAGTCTCCAGAGCGTATCTTCAATATTGATGAAAAGGGCTGCAGGCTAACCCTGCATCATAATCAAGCATTTCTCGCTGAAAAGGGATCACATCGTGTTCATCTAATTTCTAACGAACACGTAGAAAATTGTACTGTAGTAGCATGTTGTGTAAGTGCGTTGGGTTATGCAGTTCCGCCAACGGTAATATTTAAAGGGTTAAGGATAAAAGAAAGCTACAAGAATAATGTTCCTCATGGTTCTGTAGTTGAAATGGCCAATAAAGGTATCA
This sequence comes from Pissodes strobi, assembly GCA_016904865.1. Lineage (NCBI taxonomy): Eukaryota > Metazoa > Arthropoda > Insecta > Coleoptera > Curculionidae > Pissodes > Pissodes strobi. The sequence continues at coordinate 15,788 of MU190880.1, forward strand.
TGACCAGAGATATTTTTGTGCGGTGGATGCATCATTTTTCAAAATTTAAGCCAGCTGGTCCAGTTTTATTAATTTTGAATGGTACCTCCTGCCACCTGGATATTTCAGTTGTGGATCCTGCTCAAAAATACGAATTTTTTCTCTACTATTTACCATTCAATACCACCCACGAATTCAAACCGTTGTATAAAGCTATTTTTAGAGCTTTTGAACATTATTGGGATGTCGAACTGTTGGGTTATTGGGACAAAAATTCAACTGCTTCAAGATCGTTGCAGAAAGATATCTTTGGGAACGTTTTAGATCCAGTCTGGCAGCAATGTATGAGCATTTCAAACATACAAATTGGATTAGATCAACTGGAATATTCCCATTTGACCCTTCAGTAATTCCGCAAGTAGCATTTGCCCCATCCATGCTGACATTTAAGTACCTTGATCAGACTGTCGTCGTGCAAAAAATACTGACGATGAATCATCAGACGATGAATTACCGTTAAGTGCTCTAGCTAAGAAAATAAGGAGAACAAGTAGTCCAAAGCCAGTCTGCTCTTATTGGACTGATAAGTGTCCCATAAAAAATCAAGCAGACCAAATCGTCAAAACGGTCACTTTATCAAAAAATGAAAATGAAGATAAAACTTGGTTTTCAATGAAGGAAATTACATCAGTTGCATATTTCAAATAAATATGTTTCAGAAAGTCCAAAGATAAAAATTGTGCATGTCACTATCATTAAAGCTCCGTCATCAGATGAAGCAGCATGTAGCACCAAGATATTTCGTCAACTTTTGCCTACTCCTGTTTTTATCGTACGAAGGCAACTCACTCCTAGACGAAAAGCTATTAATTATAAGGCGCAGCTTTTGAAGCGAGACCTCTTTTCCGAAAAATCTTTACCAAATCCCATAAAACCCAAAGAAAATCTGATTAAAAGTGAACATACATCTCAAAATTGCAAGAAAGACAGTGATATCACCAACTGGATGTGTTCCATCTGTGCAGATGAGCGGTTTGCAGATATGCGACAATGTGCAGCTTATCCTACATAGGTTTACGAAGAATGTGTCGGACTCACCGCGGATGATATTGAAGAATTTGTGTGTCCAAATTGCTCACCATAAACTTGGGCCATATTTCCACCCTGCTATTTTTTACTGGGCCATATTAGCCTTAATGTCGGAGATATGGCCCATGTTGCATGTTTTTAAAAAATAGGTGTTTTTATATTTCGTTATGAGTAACTGTACATTAGAATATGTTTTTATTTTACTTATTTGATAATAAACATTAGTAGGAAAAAATTAGTTGTTTAAATTATTAAATAATACTCTTATGGGCAATATATTTGAAAGTGGGCCATATTACCCCAATGTATCTTATTAATATCAAAATAATAATGCAAACTAAATAAAATATCTTGGGTTTTTAAAATTTTCATATTCATTTCATAATGATTTATTTCATGTAATGTAATAAAGACAAATTTTATTAATTACAAAAGTTTAAAACAAAGTTAGTCACAGTGGCGTAACTTTAAATCCCCCCCCCCCTGCAAGAATTCGCCCAAGGCCCATGACAAATGATGATAATACTATCCAGAAGCGGCTCGTGAGTTTATAAAGTGGGAGGGCGCAGGGCGAGAAGGCATTTGGTGCCACCACGAAAAAGCCCGTCGGACGCTAAACATTTTGGGGGTGTCACGCCCAATTTTTACCCAAATCGATAAGGTTAGAAAAAGAGAGACTTTCGAGAACGTTCATAAAAATATCAAAGTTTTATGGCAAAAAGGATTATGGTACATATTTTTGTCGGTGGTTAGCACTTCGATCTCGCCGTTTCCTAGTTTTCAAATTTAAATTTAATTCGCCTGTTCTTGTCCAAAATAAATTTTCCAATAACTTTTTTATTAAAATTTGGAATTCGTTCGACCATAACACTCTCAATATGTAACATAGCTAAAACATTTAATCTATCATTCCCCATTGAATTTGTTAACTATGTTTTAATCAACTTCAAAGTTGAAAAGCACCTTTCAGCTTCCGCTGTGGTCATCGGAATTATAGTCACTAGTATTCCCAGTGATTAATGTCTTTGTGAATTTTTATTTATTCTACATTAGCCTTATTTAAACAAAACGCAATATTTACATTTCCTAACAACTGCAAACTTACCAGATCGTGTGTTTATTATGGAAACTTGAGGGTTTTGTTGGTGCTTAAAATGCGATACTATTCTTCCACTTTTTCAATGGTAGGTATGTATTATGAGGTTCATAAGTTAAAGTATTATCTTTTAGTTTAGAACTTTTTTGTTGCACAGACGATGGCGCCTGGAGCCGCACGAGAGCGAGTTTTCTAAATATATACCATTACAGCACAGCGACGAGCCCAAACGCGCGTTATTGGTCATTTCTATGTATAATCTTCCTCAGCGCATCACTATAAAATCTAATCGCGAGCAGCGCAAAAAATCATTTTGTTACGGTACACCAAAGTTTCGAGCTTTGAACCTACGCATTTTAAGTCGTTCTAATATTTCACTTCACGCATGGCTCTTCGCTCATTGCGGGAGCGCAATCAAGCAAAACTAACCCAAGGCATGCCCAGAATCAAGAAAAAACAACTTTAAAAAATATTTGCATTTTCTGAGTTAGCACGTACACATGCTTCAAGCTTCACTTTGTGCACCTAGACGCGACTGTCGAGTTGAGGTAGACTATTCATTGAAATGACCAATAGCGCGAATTTCAGGCGTGCCGCCCTGCTGTAGTAGTATATATTCAGTAAAATCGCCCCACGGGGCCCCCAAAACTACGGGGCCTCCCCACAGCTGCGGGCCCTTAGTTACGTTACTGGTTAGTCATCACGAAAAGAGCGAGCCGCCGGGCAGTGCCGCGCCCGCCTGCGAGATCCCTCGCGCAAGCTAAATATTTATTTTTTTTTGGTGACTGACGGGTACTGTCCCACAAGATAGTTGACTGAATATTTTCTTTATGATTAATACGACATTTTACACCCTTGGAACTATTTTGGAGTTTAGTAAATTAATTGCAGGTAATTTATTTTTTTTACATATATTGGGGCTGGCTGACCAGCTCGGTTCCGCCATTCAACTGACTGACTAACATCACTGTTATTTATATGTAATATATAACGTGTATAACGATTTTCAGCTTTAGTAAATTCGTTGCATTTCCTAAGTAATGTTGACAACTTTGACAACGTATCTTAATTCCCTGTTCTAAGTTTCGCTTGACTGACCGCAGTATCTTTATGTACACAACTACTATAATCAACTGTCAAAAAACTGGCTTTAGTAAATTCCGAGACATTTTTCGGCGCTGGCTCTCCGTCTATATTGTAGTTGCTTTTGCAGCCAGGAACTGAACAAGAATGTGGCATTTTCGTAAAGAAAAATCGACGCTCACATAACAGAGAACACTACTTAAAGTTTATATTATAGTGCCTTACCTATATTATGCCAGGCAAAAATTTTAAACGCCAAAAAGTTGAGGACCAACTCGTACAAACATCTGATTTGCAATGCAAAATGCAATGTAATGCGGTGCGGCCCGGGCCGGTCGTCGCCGCAGTTTCCATCGCACCATCCACGATTGTGACGTCACCGCAGCGGAGGGGATGAGCGTCATGGCTAGATCTGTCGGTCGGCTACGTAATGACAGACTAAGAAGATTTATAGTTAATAAAAGTGTTAAACCTACTTTAAAAAGAAAGATGAAAGCCCAGTCACTCTCTTTATCGAAGCCAAGTAAAACTCCCAAATTGAAGAACAAACTCGACTCCAATCAGGAAATATGAAGTAGTGGCAGTAGTGTAAGTTTAAATAATACAGACGAGGATACAGATGCAGATGAAAATATTGATGACAATTTAATAGAAAATCGAGCAGAAAATAAATCAAATTTAGATACTGAATATATAAAAATACTTGACATTGGACCAGAAAACTACTATGGAGTTGCCTACAACAAACAGTGGTTCAATTGAAACATTTTAGACAGTGATACTTTCAAAGTAAAATTTTTAAACAAAGTGGGTATCAGTTGGCCTAAAAGGGATGATATCGATACGGTAGAAAAAAAATATTTTTTTACGGTCCGATGGAACTGGCCGGTTTTGCACCATTCACTTTAAAAAGACATGATCTTGTAAACATAAAAATATTATTTAAAAAAAAGTATGTGATTTCCCATTAAAACAAGGATTAGCTAAATATTATGTACCTGAAAAAATATTTAGTTTGTTGATTTCAGTGCTTTTTTGTTGCTAGGGCAAATTAAAGTTAGGCTTAAATTTGTCAAGGCCCCCATTCAGCTCTTTCATTTCTGTGCTATTTACCCGACGCAACGGGTAAATATTTTTGGACAAAAACGAGCTGTAGGGGCACAGACAGTATTATGCTATACGGCCCCATGTATCGTACAGCTGTACTTATGTATTATAGGCAGGATTTCTCGTTTTTGTCCGAACATTTTTAACCGTTGCGTTGGGTAAAAAAATAACGAGGTGAGTGGGGGCCTCGGTGGGGACTTTTATAGAATTATAATATTTTATTATTACTAATATTATTATTGTTTGAATTCTTTATTTGAAAGAAGGAAAATAATATGTTTTAGTTTTTTATGTTTCGTACTTTGGCTGAAATAATGTACCTACTTAAAAAGTAGACACCTTGTAATAGTAAGTGTACCATTTTGTTGTTTCTTATTATTTTAGAGATTTTTTTGCGGTGCAATGGAACTGGCGGCAATTGGTTTAACTTTGTCACTTTGTGACTTTTCTACTAGTAATGTAAAAGTAATAAATTCAGGCTCAGAATGGGGTTTGTTTTAGTTTTTTTGGTTAATATTTGGCTCGGACCTACAGAGAATATTGTCTCCGTATAATGTAGGTATACTCAAAAAGGAGTCAGGTATTATAAGTTGATATGATTTTATTGTTTTTTTTTATGTAAATATTTTAATTATATAGTTGTTATTCCCCACAAAACTAATGTTGAGGATTAGCATTATTTTATGTTAATATATAATATTATGTTCAGAAAACAAAGGCGTGCTTTAATTTAACCGAAAATGTCATCTTACAACGATTCTTTGCATCCGCGGGTATTTTGAAAATAGTGCTCCAAGCATAATTTAAAATCAATACAATATTGGGTTACTTAAAATAGTATTTATAGAATATTTGGAGACATTTATTGCTATAATAAATTAGTTGACAACGATTGCAATTACTTGGCATTACTCTAGGCATTAGTTGGCATTACTATACAAATTAGTGGCATTGGTTGGCATTGATTGGCATTGGTATAGCATTGGTTTGCAATAGTATGGCATTAGTATGGCACTACTTGACATAATTTGGCATTACTATGAAAATTTGTTGGCATAAGTGGCATTGGTGTACAAATTTTTTGACTGCGGTACCCCTCGGTGTGAGGTTTGTGAGAAATAGGGAATCCGGATCATTGACAGTCAGAGAATTAAAACGGTCATTAAATAAAATTGTTCAACTTTTCAAGCTGAAACATTTTTTAGAAATTGAATATTTAAAGTCACAAGGAAGGGAAAATAATCATGCAATATATAAAATTAGTTGCTTAAAAAGTTTAAATCAATTTCTGGATTCTGAAGGCGTATTGAGGGTTAATGGTCGGTTAGCAAGGGCCGATATTGATTACAATCAAAAATTCCCTGTTGTTTTACCAGCTAAACATCATGCGGTAAGATTAATCATTTGGGCAGAACATATAAAATTATTTCACGCTGGGCCACAGGCAGCACTAGCAAACTTGAGGTTAAGGTTTTGGCCAATTCATGGATTGGGTGAAGTCAAATCCGTGATTGGAAAATGTGTTAGATGCCACCGAGTTAAGGCGCAAACATCCTCGCAACTTATGGGGTTGGACAGAGTTTCAGTAGAACGCCCTTTTCTTAAAGTTGGAATTGACTTTGGTGCGCCCATTCTGGTTAAATAATCAACACTTAGGGGATTAACAACGACAAAGGCATATTTGCATTGTTTGCATTCATGATAACAAAGGCTGTTCATATTGAATTAGTCAGTAGTTTAAGTGCAGAATGTTTCTTATATACATTAAAATGATTTATGGCAAGACAAGGTTGCCCAATAAAAATTTATAGTGATAATGCTACAAATTTCCAAGCTGCAAATGACTTATTAAGGGTTCAAAAGTAGGGCTAATCTTGAGAAAATCAATTCATTTTTAGCTGGCAAGGAGTGCAAATTCATTCCGCCACTAAGTCCTCATTGGGGGGGATTATGGGAGGCGGGAATAAAATCAACAAACTTCCATTTACGGCGTATCGTTGGGAACTTGACATTGTCCTTTGAGGAACTAACAACTGTGTTGGCAGAAATTGAAGCAATTTTAAACTCAATACCACTCTGTGCTGTATCTTCTGATTCAGCTGATTTAAACTGTCTTACACCATCACATGTTTTGATAGGTGAACCTTTGATGTCATATCCTGAAAAGTGTGTCTCCAACATACCTGAAAATAGACTAAGTTTTTGGAAACTATGTTCAAAAATACGTCAAAACTTTTGGAGCCGATGGTCAGTCGAATACCTTTCTAGACTTCAAAATAGGCCAAAATGGTTTACGCCAATAGAAAATTTGGAAAGGGATATGGTCGTTCTCGTTAAAGAAGATAATGTACCACCTTTACAGTGGGTGTTAGCGCGTATAATAGAAACGATTCCGGAGTCCGACGGCAAAGTTAGAGTAGCTAGAATAAAAACAAATGAAGGATAATTTAAACGTCCTATAACAAAATTATGTGCAAGGGACATAATTGAAGGGGACAAGCCTTTGGAAGGTTGAATCAGAGAATTCAAAGGGGGGGGAGGATGTTGCAATTGCAATGTAATCAATGAAAGCTATTTCTGTTTGGCGCTCCCTATAACACAACCTCTAACAGAGCATTAGAACTGGCAACTGTGACTTGGAACCGCTCCCGCCCTCCCGCATATTCACTCTTTGAGTGCATCTGACGACAACTGAGGCCACGAAGTCAGTTGACCTAATTTGTTTGAAAGTGTCGCTCCGTTAGGATTAGTTTTAACTTTTTAATTGCGAGCCGTTTTGCACTAATGCATACATTATTTAAACGGTTTTCGAGTTGATTATGATTCACCTGTAAAATCCAATAATAGAAAATAAAAGTCTTAGCTTAACCTACAAAGTGAAGTGTTTCATTTGCATAAGGAAAAGGGAAAAGGATTTTCCCAAAAAAAACTTATACAGTCCACATATAGACCAACAAGGTGGTCTAAGGTTCATATGGTCGTGAACACCAGTGTTATTTTCATAATAATATTTAATTTTATCTCCACCTCTATTTGACTGAATAAAAAGATGGTAACTTTGAATGTATCAGTATTACGCTTGCAATATTCAACACAAACCAAAAATGAATCAAGAAAATTGTTCTGATAATATTACACCACAAAAACGGAAGTTAAGCCGGTCTCATGAAAAAAAAATCTAAAAAGGTTAAGCTGAAAAAAAAACTCGCTCCTTAGAAAATATGAAGAATGAAGATATTGTTATATCAAATTTTTGTTGTCATGAATTATGTTTTCTGTTTAATACATTGGACATTAAATAAAAGTAGGTTTACACATGCGATGATTACTGGCGCCAGTGACTTTTGGGGCGCCAGTAACTTTAAAATGCATATGTAAACACTTACTGGCGGGCAAGCGTTATCCATGCATGCATGAATAAAAAGTTGGATCGGCTCCCAAAATTTTATGCGCCAGTAACTTCTGGCGCAAGTAAAATTAAAATTTGCAAATGTAAACACGTTCCGCGCCGGCAGCGCCGTTGACTTGACTTATTTTAGCGTCTCTTACCCGAGTTTAATTTGTTGTTTTGTGAGTTTTGTCTTTTCACGATGAGCAAGAAAGAGAAGAAATGGAAATCAGAAACCATTATACAATTTTTAGAATTGTATGAAGATGTTCCTTGCTTGTGGGATGTCCATTCCGGAATGTACAAAAATAAAGATGCTAGGGAAAATGGCTATTTACAAATATCACGATTGATGAATATTGAAGGATTTGGTTCATCAGATTTTAAAGCCAAAATACGTAGCATAAGGAATACTTACACGTTAGAATTAGGAAAAATAGAGAAAAGCAAAAATCTGGCGCAGGTACTGATGAGCTATACACACCAAAGCTACCATGGTTTAAAACAGCTGATCGAATTTTACATCATGTGGTACAAATTAGAGAGACACAGTCTACACAAATTGAAACACGGTCAACAGAAGTTGTAAGTATACTATATAGGTACATATTTTATTCTCATTAACTTTAGAATATTATTTAAATATCTTCATTTGCCATGGTACACTACCCTCGCCCATAATCCAATCGGCAAGTTTGTTTCTCACTTCTGCTGCTTTCTTGGAGTAATTGGTACCCTCGGTATTTATATTAACATCTGATAAGCCGGCACTTGTCAGTTCTTGTCTCCACGAACCAGGAATTATGGTTCCACTTTCAAAATCCTCTTGATCTATGCTGCCTCGTGAAATATAAGTAGAAGTTGTTTTGCGCAACCAGTTGTGCAATGAGCAAGCCGCTTTAACTATAGAATCTGCCTGGTTTGGGGACAATGCTATGGGTTTTTTAAACACACGAAATCTTCAAACAAGTCTGGAAGGAACGTCAAACTGGTGAGAGCAGTTTGATTACGGGGAGTGATGCCCCCGCCATTCCGAGTTGCCATGGGATATGGCCCATCAAATCCCATCGTCCTCCCCCAGGCTAGAGAACACCGAAGTACAAAGTCTGGAGCTGATCAATGACAGTTTGTGACAAGAGCGGCTGCATTGTATTATCAGGCAGGAACGTCAAACTGATGAGAGCAGTTTGATTACGGGGAGTGACGCCCCCGCCATTCCGAGTTGCCATGGGATATGGCTCATCAAATCCCATCGTCCTCCCCCAGGCTGGAGAACACCGAAGTACAAAGTCTGAAGCCGATCAACGAAAGTTTGTGACAAGAGGGGCTGCATGGTATTAGCTGGCAGGAACGTCAAACTGGTGAGAGCAGTTTGATTACGGGGAGTGACGCCCCCGCCATTCTCAGTTGTCATGGGATATGGCCCATCAAATCCCATCGTCCTCCCCCAGGCTGGAGAACACCGAAGTACAAAGTCTGGAGCTGATCAATGACAGTTTGTGACAAGAGGGGCTGCATTGTATTAGCAGGCAGGAACGTCAAACTGGTGAGAGCAGTTTGATTACGGGGAAAGACGCTCCCGCCATTCCGAGTTGCCATGGGATATGGCCCATCAAATCCCATCGTCCTCCCTCAGGCTGGAGAACACCGAAGTACAAAGTCTGGAGCTGATCAATGCCAGTTTGTGACAAGAGGGGCTGCATTGTATTAGCAGGCAGGATCGTCAAACAGATGAGAGCAGTTTGATTACGGGGAGTGGCGGCCCCGCCATTCCAAGTTGCCATGGGATATGCGCCTAGCTCGCGATAACCTATAGTTGAATATTTTTTCCTTTGTTGTCATAGGGCCATGATGAGAGTAAGGTTTTAGCAAATATTCCTTTAGCGGAAAAGCATCATCGGCTAGAATAACAGTATTTGACGGTATATTGAATGTATTATTTTCCAGCGCACTTTTTAATTTCGATTTTGAAAATACACCGTCGAAGCTTTTCCGTTGGCACCAATATCTGTGTATTCAAAACAATATTAATCATCTACCAGTGCAAGGCGAATTATGCTGAAGGATCCCTTATAATTATAAAATTCAGACCCTGAGTGGTTGGGGCACTTTGGAACTACATGTTTCCCGTCTAAGGCTCCTACACACCCTGGAAAATTCCACCTTGTTGAAAAACCTTGTATAATTCCATTCCATTGTGCTTCAGCATTTGGCACCTAAAAAAACAAATATGTTAATTACAGATGTCCCCTGAAACCGTTGATACAAGAAGGCAGGGAAGTACAATTACAATGAGTAAAAGTGTGATGTCTCCCCCTAACAATGAACTACTCATTCCAACAACAAAGCTTGCAAATGCTCCAAAAAGGTATAAAATAACTAAAGTAACGGCTACTGATAAAACAATAGAAGACTTGAAAGCAATTTCTGAAACTTTGAACTCAACTCCCCCCGAAAATAATGAATTCGATTGTTTTGGACAAACTATAGCATATCAGTTAAAGAAATTGCCTGAAGATGTAGCTTTAAAATCCATGCATTTCATACAGTCTTATTTAGTTAAGCAAAGACTGAAGTGCTGTCCATCTTCCCATCTGAGCCGCAATATAAATACTGAAAGAAGGCAGCTTGAAGATTCAACATTTGATGGTCAAGACAACTACGGTAATATTTTTTTTAATCAAGATCAGTCACCTCATTTCGCTTATGAAACTGAAGAGAGTCAATCAAACGATTCAACATTTGAAAGTGAAAACAATCATAATAATATTGTTGATAATAATAATACAGATATCTTAAGTGAAGCTGTCAGTTTTATTCTAAATGATGATAATGCTACTACTTGGGAAGACCTTTCTTAATACTAACTTCGATAAATGTGTAAATTTTATATTTTTTATCTCACTTTAATGAAAATTTATAAATGTCTATTTTGTAAAATTAATGTAATAACCTAAATAAAACAAGCTTATAAGGAGTGTGGTAGGTACTTACTTTAATATATTCTTCCAAAGCAAAATAAATAGCTTCACATACTTCTGGCAGAAACTTCGATATGGTACATTTTGGGACACGATATAAATATTGCAAGGAAGCGAAGGAGTCACCAGTGGCTAAATACCTTAGAGTGACTTAAAGTTTGAGTTTAGCACATAAAGCATCTCACATATGGGTGTTTTTTCTCAATAAATGGTGTTACACGTTGTAAAGAAACTTAAATCTTTCTTCTATCATTCGTAAATGATTACGAAAGCTCTGAGGGTCTTCTATTGAAAGTTCTTTCAAAAAGGGAATTGGAAGCACCCATCATTGGTCTCTGAGAAATCCATTTGCGCACCCATTCTCGACCTTTTCTTTTATGTCGTTTCCTTCGTTCTAAATCTTTAATCATACTATCAATTATCGATTTTGCAATTCTTCGACAATTGTTTACAAGCTCATTTCGCGACATGATGCACTATAAAAACTATCGAGACTAGCAACTGGCGTGCAAAACGCAGAAAATAGTGTAAACGCTTACTGCTGTGAAAGTTGAACTGGCGTTAAAACTGGCGCCAGCAATTCCATGCATGTGTAAACTTACCTTATTGCATATTGTCCACTTTGCACAGTTTTATTCTTGCGTAAAACTGCAAGATGCAGATATTCGATTCCTGTGGGGGAAGAAGATGAAAAATATATTTTTAAGGTAACAGATCATTTTCTATTAAATTTTTCATATGTTAAACGATTTAAGGAACATTCAAAATAAGATACTTCTGTTACTAGCATTATTATTAATATTCAACAGCCTCTGGAACAATTATATATTATTTAATCATAACTGCGCATGCGTCTAGGGCTAGGCTAGGTGGGCTTGTTACTTCAACGTTGCGCGCGACGCTGTCGTTTTAGTACCTGCGCACACACATTGATGACGTTAGACTATAATCTTCAAATTAAATCGAATCAGAGCTCTGGTAGCCTAGCGGAATACCCTCCGGCTCTCCGTTCTAAAGGTTGCAGGTTGCGATTCCTGATGTTGCTGCAACCACAACAAAAAAACTTTTATTATTTTAATTTGGATTTTATTCAGTCATCGTCGCGGAAAAGGGAAAGTGGTTGGTGTCAAAAGGTCCTTAAGACAGCAAAAAGTCTATAATTTTTCACTAAAAAAACTGCCCCCTTAAAATATTCACCCATAAGACTACCATTAGGAGCGGTTAGGCTCTTTTGACATGGTGGTGTCATTTTAGATACGGGGTAGATGGAGTAGGTACGTGGCACTTCTGGAGTAAACCGGCACTGAATAAGGGGGCCTCAAATTGGGGGCGCTGGCTCTGATGGTAGTACGTGCCTAATGGAGCACAAGGGGGTTCCAGTTTGGGTTATAGTCGCAAGGGGCCCCAAAATTGAAGGGGGCGCATGCCGTTGAATGGATAGGTGATTCCAACCTCACTTTTGAGTTCGGACCCCGCCTTCCCTACTACTGACACATCTCAGACATATTCACCACTAATGCGGGAGAGCCAAAGGGCGCAATACTTTCACCAACTCTGTTCCTCATCTATACTAAATGACCTGCTGACCGAAACCAATAATCATGTTTACAGTTTTGCAGATGACAGTATCCTTGTCTCCCAATTTCGATCAGAAAAACCTTTACCAGCGACTGAGACTTATCACCGCAGACAGGAGTAGATTACAACAATTAATCAAGATCTCGAGAAAGTTCGAACCTGGGGCGACATGAATTTGGCCAATACGGCGGGCCCTGATATCATTATGGCAGGATCAGCCATTCCTTCATCCTCGTCAATCGGACTACTGGGTGTCTCGGTCAACAGCAATATGTCCTGGCATGACCACGTTGCTAACATCGCAAAATCAACTTCACAGAATGTTGGCGCGCTATTTCGCAACAAAAAACTGTATACCCCGCAGCAGCGCAAATAAGACAGTGCTTAGAATATTGCTCACACATCTGGGGTGCCGCACCTAAGCACACCCTAAAGCTGCTAGATTCCATAAAGGAGAGAGCTGTGCGTCTCGTCGGCTACCGGGAGTTGACCCGGGATCTGGATAGTCTAGAACAACCCAAACATGTGACTACGATATCCCTGTTATACAGATATTTTCACGGCATATGATACCAGGATTTGGCCCGCATCATCGCGCCCCCAGTAACGCCTGTCAGACAGTCGCGACAGACGGCAAGAGCTCACCCGTTCGTTGTACAACTGGAACCACCTAGAACGTCGCTTTACAATGACTCTTTTGTCTGGCGCGCTGCATTAGTGTGGAATTCACTCCCAGGACATCTGTTTTCCCCTAATTACAACCTACCACTATTTAAGAAACGTGTCAATCATCATCTTCGCACACAAACCGCTCGTCGAGTACCATAGGATCTCCCTTTAGTGTGTGTGCCACCGCCATAAAGAGTATATTAATGTAAGAACAATTAAAAAGTAATTTATTAGGATAATCTAGGTAAAAGACATTTCCTGGAAGTATAACGATAGTAACCGCTACCATTATGAAACACTGCCCAAAAATTACGTTGCTCTTCGTTTTTATTAATTTTTAAAATCTCTTTGCATTTAATTTAATGGAAAATAGACAGGGGAAGAGGGAGTTTCCCAAAAAAAAAAACAATGCATTTGGATTTTCATTGGTTTCAAATTTGCTTAATTAAGTTCATTATAATTGAAGTACCACTTTCCATGGACGGATTTCTGCGGTGGATTTTGGTCTGCATAGAGCAACTAATGTAAAATGGTTTTTATAAATTAGTAAAAAAATAAAAGTGGTTTTTCTTTCAGAAAATGTCTCGGGGTCAAAGAATAATGCAACTTGCTCTTGGGACCCCAAAAAATCCCGAAACCGAACCAGTTCGGTTGAAGAAAACTGTGTTGAAGAACCTAAAACAG
>MU190880.1:29541-39822 GCA_016904865.1 Pissodes strobi
AATTATTGCACTCGACGCGCGTTTCGCTAACCATGTTAGCATCATCAGGAGATGATTAAAACTCAATTAATGTTAATCATTTAATTTTCTCCTGATGATGCTAACATGGCTAGCGAAACGCGCGTCGAGTGCACAAATTCTGTTTCGGTATTGTGGATAAAATTCTGTTTTAGAAGAACCTTTAGTTATAATGCCAGACGAGCTCCTAGAAGCAATCAAGCGTAGCCGACCGATAGATTTAACCGTGACACTGGATAACCGACGTTACAATCGTCGATGGGCGCTCGCATATTTTTAATGCGGATTAATACAGAAAGATGCGCTTTTGCTACAAATAAATCAATACAGCGGTTTTTATTAATCTTTATTTTAAAAAATTTAAACTAATTTAAAGAATATTCATTGTTTTAATTTTGAATATTTATGATTTCTCTTAACACAGTTTGTGACAAGAGGGGCTGCATTGTATTAGCAGGCAGGAACGTCAAACTGGTGAGAGCAGTTTGATTACGGGGTGATGTCCCCGCCATTCCGAGTTGGTCCTCCTCCAGGCTGGAGAACACCAAAGTACAAAATCTGGAGCTGATCACTGGGGAGTGACCTAACAAACCTCATTCTTACCCCTGTCAGACTAGGGACCACCAAAGTGGAAGCGGCCCTAGGTGGTAGATGGATACGCCTACTCGCATCGTCCGGTGAAAGACTACCCCACCAGAACTGGGAAGCGCTAAGTGGTTTTCCCGTATCACGTTTCGTTTCCGCGCTGGTGGTTCCGGATTCCACAGTAGGAATATATGAGGGGTATAAATGCAAAACTCACATTCTCCACTTTTTTAAAAATCCGTTTTTTACTGAAATATTTTTCTCCATGTTGAATTGCATGTGAATCCGATATTAAAATCACACAAAAGTAACATTCTCCTGTACTAAATCAGCCCTAAACTTGCAGCATCGTTGCAAAACTAACATTCTCCACGACTCCTCTGGATGCATAAATCACATTCTCCGCCAGCCAATAAAAAAATTCCAATAGCTCACGTGGGTATCTGCTGATTCGAATTTTCAATCACTGTCCGTCGTCGAGTTAAAACAACTGTTGTATGTTTATTTTAGACTTTAAGGTGGTGTTTTAAGTGATTAATTAAATATTGTTACCTTAAAATGGAACTGGCAGTAAAACCAGTAAATAAGGCAGTCGGGGAAACTCCAAGGAAAAGATTACCAGAACCAGATAAGTGGAAAAGAGCACAGGCTAAGAAAAAAAGGTAAGCAATAATTCCTTAACCTAATAATTGTTATAGAAGAAACTGTGGTAGTAATGCCGGGTTTATACAACGTTATTTATTTAGTGGTAATCATAATCATAACTATTGGCTAAAGAGTTGAAAATGTTTATATATGCAAAAAAATGTTGTAATAAACTAGGCATAAATTAATGAGTAGTTGTATTTTTTCCAGTAGACAACATTAGTACATTTTAACATTATTTGTCATATTGTCAAATCTCATTGACTTTTTTTTAATTTAGTTAAAAAAAAGATCTTGAAAATAATTATTTCTTTTTTTTTCAGGTATGCTGCAAAACAATTTCCCACATTTCCCACTTGCAATCATACTAAAGGAGCGTTTTTATGCAAAACATTAACAGCCCAGGATATTAGACGCTTTCATAGTAAATTCTATGAAGAGAAAAATAAAATATACCAGGACAATTTTATTTTAAAGCATTTATCTATGCAATCAATTAAAAGGAGGCGCCCAAAAAATAGCAAAAATCAATTAAAAGAAGCTCGAGCAAAATATTATATTCGTAATCGTGCCAAAAATTTGATTCCAGCATGCTTACAGACCTTTTTGAAAGTGTTAGATATATCCAGGTTTAGAGTGACACGTATTGCAAAAAATTTCTACACGACGGGAGAAATGCCCAAGGAAAAACGCGGGAGTGATAAAATCAGTCACAAATATGTTGCTAAAAGAGAAAGCATTACGCAATTTTTAAACAAGCTAAAGTGCAGCGAAACACACTATTGTTCTAACAATACTGGACGAAAATATCTTCCATCTGAGTTGAATATAAAAAAATTATGGAGGATGTATACTGCCGAAATTATAGATAAGGCTCTCCAAGTTAAAGAAACTTACTTTCGGTATATTTTTAACAGGAACTATAATCTAGGATTTGGTACTCCAAGAGTAGATGTATGCTCTACGTGTTTGGAGCTTTCTGAAAAAATAAAAGCCTCTCGAGATGAAATTGAAAAGAACATGCTTCTCACAGAGAAAAGGGTTCATAAGCTAAGATATGCAGCTTTTTATGATCTACTGAAAGAGGAAAATGAGAATATTTTAATACTTTCCTTTGATTGCCAAAAAAATCAGCCTCTACCTAAATTACCTGATCAATCAACTTATTAAAGCCGACAGTTGTATTTAAACAACTTTGTGTAGTAGAAGGCCACTCAAAATCTAAGTTGACCAAGCAAAATGTAACTGCATACATATGGACCGAAAATGAATTTGGCAAAGGTTCAAACGAAATAGCATCCTGTCTGTTTGATAGGTTGAGTTCTATTGAAATGACCCCTTACACCATTATAAGGCTTATTAGCGATGGATGTGGGGGTCAAAATAAAAACACGACTTTAGTAGGCATGATCAGCTATTGGTTTCTTAATGCCCCTAAAAATATTTCTGAAGTTCAGTTCGTTTTTCCCATCACGGGCCATAGTTTTTTGCCACCCGATCGCGTTTTTGGGAATATCGAAAAGGATATTAAAAGGCGAGAAGTAATCATAGATCCAAATGAGTACATCGAAATGATAAGTAAATGTGCCACTATCAAAAAACTAGGAACAAACGTATTAAACAGGGACTGGAAGGCAACGATTAACGAGAACATTAAAAAGTCATCCTCCTGGCATTTTAGTATTCAATCATGTAGGCGAATCTATTTTACAAAAAAAATAATTAACAATAGACTTACGGTTGTTGTCCAAGGGGAAAAAACATACAGACTAAAAAATGAACCAGCCCACTATGCCAAGAGTATTACCAAACGGGGTAAAAATCTACAGCTTTTCAGAGCAGATGTTATTCCCAAAGGTAATTCTTTGACAAAACCACAAAAAAAGGAAGATGTCGATTCCCTTCTCAAAAAGCACTACGGGGAAGACTGGAGAACTCATGGCTTTTTGCATTTCTTTAGACATGTTATTGATGAAGCAGAAATTATTGATGCGCCAGCAGATGAGGAAAATGAGTGCCACCAAGTAGAAGAAACATCGGTTTTTCAGATCTGATTTGTAAAAAGTGGTATTTAAATTGAATATAAATATATAATTTTCTTGTAGCTTGGTTTATTTTTTTGTCTGAAACCTTTCTCTTTTTTATTTTTATAAAAATTATTGTTCTTTTAGGATTGCGACTTGTATTTTTGTCAAAAATCACATTCTCCAAATGGCTTAGGGTCATAACTTACATTCTCCATTTCTTGGTTGCAAAAGTCACATTATCCATAATTTAAAGCTTTTTTAAAAAAAATTGGTTTTACTAATCTTTTTTTCTATGTAACTACGTAATTTAGTAAGCCCCATTTTATTTAAATAACTGCAGAAAGGTAATATTTACCTATATTATGTGATTCCATACGTTTTTTGTTGATTGTGGAAATATTTAAAAAGTTGAGAAGGTGAGTTTGCATTTAGACCCCTCATATGGACATGATAGTGCATTCAGGATCAAAATATTCCGGTTGTAAACTCCCGGCCATTCGGATCTCCCGGCGCTGGATGGCACTGAGAGCCCTTCATTCCGCATTTCACAGACAGCAAAGATACCGAACCAATTTAGAATAGATTTCTGCAACATAAGAGACCTAAATATAAAGATAAATTCGGTACACCAACATCTACAAGCAAATAATATACCACACAAACTAGCCCTTACAGAAACACAAGTATGTTCTGCAACAATAACAGTAAACTACCCCTATCCTGGTTACGACTTACATACCCGATTTAGATATAAGTTCGGAATATGCCTTTTTGTCCGAAGTGACCTTTCATGTCACCGCGAGGAAACACTCGAACCGAACAACCTTGACGTCATGTGGCTCAAGTTCACCGCCAAGGGATTAACCAAGTTTATCACCACAAACCCCACAACGAAGGTAGAGAAGCTGAAGCATTTGCCACCAGCTGCGGGCTTACTCAACTTGTAGACGAACCAACTCGAATCTCAGAGGGGCGAATTCGCCGCCCTTCTGGATCTTTTTCTAATTACCAATCCTGACCAGTACACAATTACAGTTGACCCGTCATTAGGTACTTCCGACCACAAACTTATTACAACGGTTTGTGAATTGCTACTCATACAGAATGATCCACCATTGCACGGGACGATCTAAGTGAGTTCTACCTAGATTTTCCTTGGCTCGACGTCTGCTTTGGCACTGACGACCCGTTGGTCTGCTGCGAAGGGATCACGCAAGTAATCTCCTGGAATGGAACCATACAGCCCAAATTGCATCAAGTTACCATCAAAAGGAAAGCCCTGGTTCGACAGAAGATGCGAAAGAGCTGTAGGTAGGAAACAGCAAGCCTACAAGTACTGGCAGCAAAATCAGACCGCTGAAAATCGCAATTATTTTGTCGAAGCGAGAAACGAATGCAAACGTGTGATCGACGAAACTAAGGACAAACAGAATCAAAGGATTAGGAATAAACTTTTGCAATGCCCCAGTGGCTCCAGGAATTTCTGGTCGGTAGCAAAGGCAGTAAGTAACAACTCTATAAAAACGTCTCTCCCACCTTTGACGGACGAACGTGGCATCACGGCGACTACAGCCAAGGAAAAAGCAAACATGCTCGCCAAAATGTTTTCATCGCACTCTACTTAGACGTCCCCCAAGGCAAGACTCTCCCCACCATATCGAACATCAACACTACGATGGCAGAAATCAAGTTTCATCACCAGGATATTTGTAAAATCCTTAACGAACTAGATACGCAAAAGGCATCAGGACCGGACGGAATACCTTTACATCGTGTTAAAGAACTGCACACCTTTGCATCGTGTTAAAGAACTGCGCCAACGAACTAACACCCGTTTTTTCCAGGCATTTGTCTCAATCTTATGGACAAGGGATTTACTCATCTTCTCGGAAAGTCGCTCGAGTGCAACCTGTTCCAAAAAAGGCAAGAAAACCACGCCCTTAAACTATCGCCCAATTGCGTTGCTTCCAATAATCTGCAAAGTCATGGAACGTGTAGTCAATCAGGAACTACTCAAGTACCTCGAGAACAACAAAATAATCAGCGATAATCAATACGGCTTTCGCAAAGGGAGATCGACAGGAGCTATATTGGCCTACTCACATATGGGGTAGGGCAATTGAGAACTACGGAAAGTTTCGAGCGATTAAGTTGGATATTTCAAAGGCATTCGACAGAGTTTGGCATGACGGACTGCTCAACAAACTGCCGTCCTTCGCCTGCCAGCATCTCTCTGCTGGCTTGCCAGTTTCCCTTAACCGATCTCTGCACGTTGCAGTTGATGGACACATCTCACACCATCAACACGGGCGTGCCTCAGCGCGCAATACTTTCACCAACTCTGTTCCTCATCTATATTAATGACCTGCTGATCCAAACGAAAACTCCTGTTTACAGTTTTGCAGATGTCAGTACCCTTGTCTCCCACTTTTGATCAGAAAAACCCTTACCAGCGACTGAGACTCATCACCGCAGACAGGAGCAGATCAAGACCTGGAAAAAGTTCAAACTTGGGGCGACCGAAATTTGGTCCAGTTCAATGCAGCAAAGTCTCAAGCAGCCACGTTTACCAAGAGGGCCAATACAGTCGGCCCTGACATCATTATGGCAGAACCGGCCATTCCTTCAACCTCGTCAAACGGAATGCTGGTTGTCTCGGTCAACAGCAATATGTCCTGGCATGACCACGTTGCTAACATCGCAAAATCAGCCTCCTAGAAGCTTGGTGCGCTATTTCGCAACAAAAAGCTCTATACACGGCAGCAGTTGCTCTTGCTCTACAAAGAGCAAATAAGACCTGGTTTAGAATATTGCTCACATATCTGGGGTGCCGCACCAAAGCACACCCTAAAGCTGCTGGATTCCATTCAGAAGAGAGCTGTGCGTCTCGTCGACGACCCGGAATCTGGATAGTCTGGAACAACGCAGATATGTGGCCAAGATATCTCTGTTTTACAGATACTTTCACGGCAGACGTTCCCAGGATTTGGCCCGCCTCATCCCGGCTCTGGCAACTCCTGTCAGTCACGACAGACGGGAAGAGCGCACCAGTTCGTCGTACAACTTGAATCACCTAACAAACAACTCCTTTGTCTGGCGCACTGCATCACTGCGAAACTCACTTCCAGGACATCTGTGTCCCACTTATTACAACCTTCAACTATTCAAGAACCGTGCCAATCAACATCTGTGTGTGTGCCACTGCCATAAAAAAACTTGCACAGATATAATAACGGTTGTTTGCCAAACATCGGTACAAATATAGTGAGTAGTACACAACTTTGAATAATTAAATATAAATATTTTCTATAAAATTAAGAAATATTTAGCTTACTATTTTACTTTAAATATGTACCACGAAAAAATAGTGATTTGTAACATATTCTTAAATGCATTATAATATCCAAAGATTTGCAAATAATTTTTCTTTACAAAAATATTGAAATTAATAGCAAAGAATTTCAAGATATTGTAGGTAAAACACAAATATGTAGCTCCTGGACTCCTCGTCCCTTCTAATCAATGTATTGGAATTTGTCAAATATTATAATACTTCTAATCTTAATCACGACGGATTAAAGTTTGTGAGTAAGATTTTAATTAGAAGAGAAAACGAGGCAAAACTGAGGAAATTGTAAAAAAAATAATTTTCGAACAAATTCTACTATTAAATTGTAGCAAAATAACATGTTCTCTTCTTATTTGGGCTAGTAGGATTTTTTGTTAATTTCCAGGTGCATATTGCTTGAGGAAAAATTCAAATACATTGACATTACCCAGTCCGCAACATTTAAAACGGTTATTGTTGAAAATAAGTTCTAACAGCTCAGGTATGGACCAGATTCATTTAAACTATCTCACAGAGAAGCGAAATGTTCTAATGATATAATATTTTATTTTAAATGTTTTATTTATTCGTTCTAGTTTATAATCTACCGAATAGTTATATTAAGGAAAACTTGAGAATCCTTTTTTATGTCGCAATCTTCCTCTTTGTTGTTCCTCATTTTTTGATCATCAATTGATAAAACCTATAAATATGAAACCGGAACAACAACGAGCAGCATTTGTTATCGATCTTTAGTCGTAGCAATTTGTTCAGCATTTTCTCTTGTCATAACTTGTACTTTTGAAATTAAATTTAGTGTTTTTAAAAACAAGTTTGACTGAAAAGAAAACTTAATTGGCGCAGCAGGTAGGATACTCAGTGTGTTCGTAATTAGAACCGGTAAAAATTGTGCGCTAGAACGTGATAATTAAAAGTGCGTTTGTATTAAGTGCTAGCGGAATACTTTAGAAAACTCCGGAGTGTGATAAAGCACAGGCATTTTAAAGTGCCTTGTATGTGTTTTAGCAAACAAGCACATTGCTTTCTAACATTTGTTGAGTGTCCGAACAAGCAAGCCTCGGTCCGCAGAGTGCAGCTGAGGCCCCAGAACAAGCTTCATCTTCGAGGAAAATTAACTCGCAGCGGTGAGTCGACGATTTGGAAACCTGTCTCTGTCCCACTTCCATATTAAGCTTAACTATTGGACAAGTGCATCCAGAACCAGGGTACCAGGAGATTATATGCTACCAGAGAGTAAGAATTTTCCCTGGTATACTATATTTTGGTGTTACATAATTAAGCCTAGTGAATCTTGTTTGTTAATTTATTAACTGAAACATTTTTCATTTTCCGTTCTGCCTTTTAATAAAAATCTAGACAATTATTAGGAGATATAGGAATTAATTTAATGTCTGACACATAAGCCTATCCCAGTAGAGCAACTAAAAGAATGTGATGAGAGTGTTTCTCTTTCAAATCCTGTAAATAATATTGTTAACATGTCAGAAAATTTAAGAGCACGAGCTAACTTAATTAGACCTTTTAGCGGTGAATCGAATCAATTAGAATACTTTATCAAGAATAGCGATTCTTTTTAACAAATTTATTATACCGGTGATGAAGCTCAAAAAGAATTTGTATTTTCTGCAATTAATTCTAAAATCATAAACGATGCAGGATTATTTTTAGTTACGCGTCCAGATCTAGATACATGGGATAAAATTAAATTAGCTCTTAGGTTAAAATTTGGTGATCAACATTCTATAGAAAACATAACTCAAGAACTTATACAAATGAATAGGCAACCTTGGGAAAAAATTTATGATTATTTAAAAAAATTAAAAGCAATCGTTCGAAAATATCTTTGAAAATAAGTTTAGATCCAAATTATGCCGCTGTGAAACAACAAAAATTTTGATTGGAACACATGAACATACTGCTATACAGAATTTAAAAGCTAATTCGCCAACTGAACTTAGAACTATTTTAATAGTACACATAGCTAATACTTTAGACAATGCAACACCTTTTGTATTAAATTACCAAGCTGACGAAAACCATTTACATTACAAGAACGAAATGACTAAACAAGGCCAAAACAAACCTCTCGATCCAAAACCCATTTCACAGAATAATTATCGATCTTTTAAAAATATACCTAGTACAAGTTTTCAAGCCTCACCAAAACCAATATTTCCTTCTCAGCCCATTTACATAGAACAATGACCAAATTGGCAATTAACACAAAGATTTCCTAGAACTTCGGCAGTTTTTGGAAAAAAACGCAGAAAGCCCTTGTATCTAACCCCAATTTGCCTCTTGATAAACCGAGACCCATGTCCGGCTTGTCAATAATTCCGAAACCTAAATCACAACAAAGATTCCAGAGCGCTAACCATTCAGGTTACAACCCTGATTTCTTCAGGTCCAAAAAATAATCTTTATTCTACTAATCTAGTGGAATTTGGCCAAGAACAATTCGAGGAAGAAATCCCCGAACAAAATGAATTTTTAGAATTAGACGATGTATACGAAAACAACATTGAATTGGAACATTAAAATTTTCTCATTTCCACAGAAACGAAAGACCAGCCTTGACTTTAAATAGTTATCAATTAAATCAATTGCCTTTTATAATAATAAATGACACCACTTGCAAACTATTAATAGATACAGGTAGCCATGCTTCACTAATAAGTCCTTTATTTTACCGAAACTTATTTTCCGATTCTTATAATAAATTCACAAAACAAGTTACCTACGTGTATGGGTACACAAAAAACACACGGAAAAATAAAAATACCTATTCTAAAGAAATTTAACATTTTAAATGATATCGAGCTTTTCATGTGTAACTTCCATGATTACTTCGACGGAATAATAGGAATAAAAACTATTCAAGATAATAAATTAAATATCGATTTTCAGAATAAAATCTTATATAACCAACAAGTAAGAATTTCTTTACAATTTAGGCACGATTTTTCCACGCAATCACTAGAAGTTCCAGCAAATTGAATTCAATGATGTCACGTTAACAGTAGATTAAATGAGGATACTGAAATCTTTACACCTGAAATTACTGAAACGAACTATTTTATTCCTCAAACTATTTCTAAAGTTGAAAACGGAACCAGATCACTGGAAGTTCATAATTTTTCAAATTAATTTATTTTATTAGAATATACACTGGGTGATGTTGAAAATATGTCTACCATTTATGAGGAGTCACAATTTTCTTTACGTAATATTGAGCGAATAACAGAAACCACAGGTATTTTACAAAACAGTGATACAAATCTTTTATCGTTCTTAAGAACGAATCGTCTAAATTCTGAGGAAATGAACGCATTAAGGAAAGTTATTTTGGAATTTCCACACATTTTTCATAACCCTAATAATAAGTTGACCTTTACCAACAAGATTAAACATCAAATCAAAACAACTGAAGACTTATAGATACCCGTACGTCCATAAGAAGGAAGTTGATGATCAAATTAATAAAATGTTGGAGGACGGCATCATCCGCCCATCTTGTTCACCGTGGTCATCACCTGTCTGGATAGTCCCCAAGAAGGCAGATGCCTCTGGAAGACAAAAATGGAGAGTGGTGATCGATTACCGCAAGGTAAACGAAAAAACGATAGATGATCGATATCCGATTCCTAACATATCGGA
>JAEQML010053691.1:0-39813 GCA_016904865.1 Pissodes strobi
AGACGTGCTTAGATGTGTACAACACATTTCCAAAAGATGTACAACACATTTCCAAAAGATAAGACCAAAAAGCTGGAAGATGTCTTGTCTTGCTTCGATGACCATTTCTTGTCAAAAACAAACATAACTATGGAAACATTCAAGTTTAATAGCATTCTACAAAAAGAAGGTCAAAATATAGATTCCTTCCTCACAGAGCTTAAGAAACAGGCATCCAATTGTGAATTTATTTGCGAAAATGGACAAGTGCAAGACCAGTTATGCTGATAGGATGATTAGAGATAAACTGGTACTTGAAATACAAGATAGACAGGTACAAAGGCATCTTTTAAAAGAACCGGCTATGTCTTTGGAGAAATTGCAGGAATATTGTCGTAGCATAGAAGTAACCATGCAGCATGTTGAGTTGCTTAATAAAACATCTGAGGAGTCCCAGGAGGTGCTGGCTTTAAGGTATGGAAGAAACAACAAGAAAAATGAGAAATGTACTAGATGTGATTACACTCACGAACCATGGAAATGTCCAGCATACAATCAGATGTGCAAAAATTGCCAAAGAAGAGGGCACTTTGTCAAGGTTTGCTTTTTCAAATACCAAAACAATTCTGGCCCAATAAGGCACAGATGTTTCGGAAACCTAGGTACGATTACAAAATGTGAATGTGAATGAGGATTATAATGTAAGTGCTAATGAATCTGATAATGCTGAGGTAACACCATCATTGGTAATTATATCGTATGGCAATTTTAAGTCAAAGCCCCTGAGATTTATCACATTAAGATGTAACTACAAAAATGTATTTAGAAATATAAAATTTTTGGTTGTTGATTTAGATTCAGAGCCATTATTAGGTTTAAATGACTGTTTATTTTTTAATATGATTTGTAGAATTGATTCTATCCATAATAAACTTCTAGTTAGTAGTCATTGTTTAACAAAAGACAAACAGGAGTTGTTTGTGAATTTTAAAGAGATTTTTGAGGGTTTAGGGTGCATGCCAGGTATGGTTGATATTAAATTAAAAGAAAATGCTACTCCTGTAGTTCAAAATCAAAGGTAGGTACTATTGGCACTATATGAAAGGCTAAAATTAACATTAAGTGGCCTCGAGCAAAAAAAAATTATTTCAAAAGTTGACTCTCCGACTGATTGGGTTAATTCCTTAATGATTGTTGGAAAGCCAAATGGTAGCTTACGTTTATGTTTGATCTAAAACCTCTCAATAAATATATATGTAGGGAGTATTATAATATACCAAAATGTGGTAACATATTAGGTAGATTAGAAGGTAAAACTATCTTTTGAGAAATAGATATGAAGGATGGATTCTGGCAGATTCAGCTCACAGACAAAACTACAGATCTGTGCACATTTAATACTCCTTTTGGCAGGTATAAATTTAACCGTGTACCATTTGGACTGAGTAGTACCCCGATTTTTTTCAAAAAAAAAAAGATTACAGAAATTCTGGGTGATATTCAGAATGTGAGTATATACTTCGATGGCCTTATTATATCGGGTTCTAATGAACAAAAACATGATATCGCATTTAAAAAGGTACTTGCAAAGGCTTTCACATACAATGTTAAATTCAACTTTGAAAAATTGCAGTATAAGCTGCATGAAGTAAATTTTCTAGGTCAAGTTATTTCAAATAATGGTATAATACCTTCACAAAAAATATTGAAGCAGTGTTAGCCCTTGAAACACCTACAAATAAAAAAGATCTACTTAGAATATTGGGACTTTGAAATTTTTTTTCGAAGTTTATTCCAAACCTTTCCAATTTAACTTATTATATGCGGCAATTAACCAGAAATGACACACGTTTTAAGTGGTTGTTCGAACGTCAGAAAGAGATGAATAATTTAAAAACTTTAATTACAAACAAACCAATTTTAAAAATGTTTGATGAAAATAAGCCAATTGTAATAGAAACTGATGCCTCTAGTAAAGGGATTGGTTCCTGCATGACCCAGGACAATCATCCTATTTCCTTTGCTTCTAGATCTTTAAATAAGGCTGAAGAAAAATATGCACAAATCGAGAAAGAACTTTTAGGCATTGTTTTCTCTTGTGAAAAGTTTCATTTTTGGATTTACGGTCGTGAAGTTATCATTAAAACTGATCATAAACCATTAACTCCATTTTTCAAAAGAATCTTGATTGTGTCAGTAACATATTACAAAGAATGCTTCTGAAGTTACAAAAGCATAATATTAAAATTTAATTTTTACCTGGTTCGCAAATGTATGTTGCTGACGCCTTAAGCAGATCATACATTAAACAGGAAAGTCCTGTTGACACTGACTTAGAATACATAGTTCATGCACTTTTCTTATCATTACCCATCCCATAACAAAAGACAATAAATTAGAATTTCAGGGTGCAACTGACAGTGATTTAGTGTTAAAACAAGTAAAGAATTGTTGCTTAACTGAATGGCCTAAAAATAATAAAAAAATTAATTCAGATTTTAAATATTATTACTGCCTGAGAGAGGATATTCTTTTGTCAGATAATTTACTATTTTATAAAGAAAAAATCATTGTCCTCTTTAGTATGAGAAAAGATATGCTAAAATTAATTCACTGTGCACATTTTGGAATTATAAAAAGCAAGTATAGGGTATATAGGTAAGATTATGATTTGGCCTAACATGTCTATCGATAGCGAAAATCATGTACCTACTTGTGAAGTGTGTCAACTTAACAAGCCAGCTAACCAAAAAGAAGCTTTTATTAGCCATAAAACTCCTGAAAGAGCATGGCAGATATTATTTTCAGACTTCTTTGGGTATAAGAGTAAAAGTTATCTATTGATTATATTCTCATTGGTTGGAAGTCTTTACAACACAAGATAAGACTGCTAGAACTGCTATTAAACATTGCAGAGATATTTTTTCCAGATTTGGTTGTCCAGATCTCTTTTATTCAGATAATGTTCCATACAATAGTATAGAATTTAAAGAATTTGCTAAAAGTTGGAATTTTGAGTATGAGTTTTCAAGCCCGCATCATCATGCCTCGAACGGCTTTGCTGAAAAATATGATGATATTTAAAAGAATATGCTTAAAAAAATGAAAAATTTTGATGAATTGTCGTATTATTTACTTGAATATCGAAATACACTCTACACTCTACCTAGATTAAGATATGCTTCCGCGCAATTGTTATTGAATCGGCTAGTAAAAACTAATACTAAGTACCAATTTCACCAAATAATTTATTGCCAAGATTAATAAACAATGAAGAGGTTATCTCGATATTGAAAAGAAATTCAACAACACTATAACAAAACTGCAAGAGATTTACCTCCTCTAAAAAAGATGATAATGTCCTATTCCAAAGGAATAATTCTTGGAATAAGGGAAAAATAATAAGTATGTATAATGATCGATCTTATTTAATAAAGATGTAGAAGGCAATGAATTTAGAAGGAATAGGAAGTTCATTAATAAAATCTTTCAGACTTGCTATATGAAATAATGAGGATTCTGTTGCTGAAAGCTTTTATACACCAAGTGTTAGCAATCCTAGCACAGCTATATCAGGTCTTGACGATAGTGATTGTGATTCGTTGTCTGAAACAGATCTTGACATTGCAAGTGATTTAATACAGTCAGAGAATAGATCCGTAGTGGAAGAAGAGAATAATGATAGTTTAAAAAATCCTGAAATGGATAATTCTTTTGGTCGGTCTGTCTCAGAGAATGAAAATAAAATTATATCTGATAGTGATATTGAGTATATTTTTATGAATGATACTGATTCCCATCAAAGTGACGATAAGCCTAATGATAGTGATAATAATTCACCTCCTTTTGGTGATAGACATAACTCTTGTGTTACCAAGCCTCCAAAGTATTTAGAGGACTATCATTTGTTCTGAAGGAAAAGAAAAAGCGTGTTGTGTAGTTGTTATATTGTAGCTTTGTTATGGCTTACTTATTCTTTAGACACTCTGATCTTGTCTCTTGGCCATGTGAGTTGTCATGATGCATGAGTGACAGAGGTTTGGTAGACAGATGGCAGCTAGGTAGCCACACGTGATAAAAAGTTATAAAAAGCAAATAAAAAGATAATTAAAACAAAAGGAGATTCATTAGACCAGTGTATTAAAAAATTGCAATATTTATTACATATGAAAAGTAAAACATCATGAGGGCTTTTTCCAGAGCAATATGCAAATTGCCAAAGATGTCGTACAGGGACGAGTACAAACCTAGGATCGTGATACTTTAATCCTTATTTATCTATGAGCAACTTTTATTCATTCATTTCAAATACACGAATATGCGCACGATTACTAATTTGTTCATATACTCAACTGAATTCCTAACTATGAACGTCTAGAAAGGTGCAGGAATGATCCGAGTTGACTGTAAACATTTTAATTATATCATTATTTTTGTGTACATTAAATTCCCCCATGTTAGGAGCTAGAAATATCATGTAAGTGCCCGTCCGTAAAGAGCAAGAGTGGCCCCATAGTATTTACACTAGCATAATAAAAAAATACCAGACGACGGAAATCGGAAGAGACACTTATCACAACGAAGGAGCTAACTGAAGAGACATCATAGACACAGCAAAATATTCCCACTGAATCCAAACCAATTGCATTGAAGTATCTATTTGATAAAGATCACGAAAAAAATACAAATTAATCTACTCTTTAATTGCCTTTGTTGATTTACTATTATATTGTGGTTGTCATAAACTTTTTTGTTGTGTAATCTATTAACTATCAATAACCCAGCTAAAATTAATAAATGAAATTAAAAAAAAAACTAGAAATATATTTATTTTTTACATAATGACTATTCCTTTTAAATCATGTGTATTTACATTTGATCTACATGCTTCGTTTCAGTTTAGAGCACAACTTAAATTTCATTCTTGATTAATGTAACAAATTCTGTTTTGCCAAAAATTAGAGGCATCTAAATTAACTAACGATTACTACACACCTAAATTGCATATTTAATCAAAGTTTAGGAGTGAGAAGTACTCACCGAGAATAAAATAGTTTTTCAAGAGAATCGAACATACATCGATGAAATCTAAAGCTGTTGCTGATTAAATTTCGCGTATATTTTTTAGTCCCAAATAAACCGAACGAAAAAAGTTAGGCAATTTCAAAACTTTGCTATAGAAAGGTCGGCACACATCATAAAAACATCTAAAATGATAAACTAAAAATAAGGGAGCATTTCCAAGTTCTGTTTTCAGTACTATGACTAAAAATAAAACACAACGCTTCAGTTTATAATTTTGTGAACACCATGCCTGCATGGCCAGATTTTATAATTTTGAGATACCAATTGGCGATCACTTTAAAAGTAGTGAAACATACTTTCATCATAGCAAGTCGTATATAAACAACTTATTAGATTGTAAATGTATCTATATTTCAATAAACTTATTTTTCTTTTCAATCAATTTATATTAATGAAAACTTGTAATAAAAAAACATATATTCTTGTAAGAATTGTCGCTAAGAATTTAAATTAAATCAACACGGTGAAAGAGATCTCTTCATAACAAAAATAAAATAGTTTATATTATTAACCAATGAATATTATTAATGAATAAATTTTAATGTCGCACTGGACATAATTATGCATCAATACCGTTATATGTAAAAAGGTCGGTTTTCTTATTTTAATTTGCTCATTGATTATTAAAACACTATGTAAAAATTTGCCTAAAGATTAATAAAAAATAATAATAATAATAATAATAGCAATAATAATAAAATACACTTATCTTTATAAAAGTTACCGTTCATCAATTTCAATTTCCATTTTAATGTTTGCTGATAAACTGCTTAGTGGTACATCTTCTAAGGAATCTTCATCTGAATCTTCAGTTCTTCCTGTAGAGATATCAGCAAAATTATCTGTTACTTCATTTTTTATGTGTCGTTCTTCTTCTTTCCCTGGTGTTTCTAAAAATAATATATATGTATTGCCACAAGTATACGTTGCGACCCTTATTGAACAATCCTTGAATTCCTCTAAACAGAAAAACCAACATCTTTAAGCTGAGTTTCAAAAATATCTTTTTCTACTATCGTGCGTAAAATACTCACTTTACGCACTCTCTAAGATTCATAAAATATGCTTTTTTAATGCGCAGTGCGTAAAATAAATTACATTACGCATTAGTGCGTAAAGTAAATCTGACGTATTTTTGACATTTAGTGCAGTGCGTAAAATAATACATTTTACGCACTAGTGCGTAAAGTCATTTAAAAATATTTTTGTTTTTTTCATATATTTTTCGGTAGTAGAAAAAAATTCAGGTGTAATACTGAACCAAAAAACTTGAATTTTTCGTTAAGTGTCTACCAGTGCTAGTTGGTGTGATGTTGTTACTTGCGTCAAAATTGAGTAAATAGAAAGGACTCATTTGTAAGAGAATGAATTTAACGAATCGTTTAATATAAATACACAGTTATTAAAAATACAAAATCGGAGACAAAAAAGTGTTAAAAGATAAAACTGATTCAGCCAAGATGAAGGACGATTTCTCTTTTCTTTTTTGCGATGCACTCGTTTTTTTTTTCGGGTCCAAACAATTTTGTTTGTTTTTAATTAACTAGGTCACGACCATGTTTAGTATTGTTATTTTTTTGGCATTAATACGTTCTAAAAGGATTTAAAAGAGCGTATACACATTTTTTAGCGTCTAAAAGGAAAAATAGGTATTAAAACTAGGAATATAAGATGGATAAAGACAAATTTTTCGGATGCTGCAAAAGAAAAGAATTAACCAGTTAACCAGAGTATTACTGCATAGGTTGCAAACAAGTTCTCCATAAAAGTTGTGTCGAAAGACAACAATTTAAAAATGTAATAGGCCAAAAAATATATTGCAGTAAAAAATTTACAAATATTGGCAAGAATAATTCGGACCTTGAAAACGATGAAATAAGAGAATTTCAATGTATTATAGAGGAACTTAAGGAGGAAATAAGCCATATGCTGCCTTGGAAACTGAGGAGCATTTCAGATTTGACCTAGAACAAAAATAAAGAAAAAACAGTCAGAAGGAAATAAGCAATATGATGACCATTTAAGAACTGCAAAGAAGGAGTTAAAATCAATAAAAGTTGATCTACACTCAGAAGAAATTAAATGTAAAACGCTTGCTAGTTGTAACATTCCGATTTGGCCAGTGTAAAATACTTTTGAATTTCATTTTATATGCGGCATTTAGCAAAAAAATGCCGTATTTTGCGGTAAGAATTATTGAAAAGAGGTCAATACTCTTCGGTTAATTAATTCTAAATTTATTGATGCGATTTGCTGTCAATAAGCTTAAAGTTGCCGCATTTATGAATGTAAATTAATTTTATTCTAAATATAGGTTAACGATATATTTGTATTAGCTTTTATCACACTGTTGTGGCCTTGAGTAGCTATTTTGCTCATCCCTTTCTCTTATGTAGCCTCAGGTACTTTGTAACTATATTTATTTTAGTTGATAAGCGAACCACCGATCGCATAGGTTTGATCAAATCACTACAATAGGATACTATGTTATTAGTATGACTTTGCTTAATTTATAATACATTACCGTAGAACGGTCAGCATATTTTTAAGAATTGTTGATAAAACTTTTTGGGACCTCTGGCTCTGTCTGGTATCAGATAATTATATTTCTTTCCACGCGTCCTATTGCAATCCTACCAATATTCGGTTGGTACTGCTGGTAGCATTAGGTAGTAGGAATGTGCTATTTCCGATAATTGCTGCTGTCGATTTAGATTTTTAAAAGTTTATCGTTTTGTTGGTTCTCTAGTATTTCTTGAACAATTTAATTTCAGCTCATTATTTGCGGCTCCCGCCGTCGTTTTACCGCCATAAGAAACGAGAACTAAGTCGTTTATTATCTTAGAATTATCCCTCGTATCGAATCCCTTGGCATTTTTCAGCTCATCACTTCTTCTTGATTCGACGTTCTTTTTTTCTAATCTCGTGATAGTGGAAAGGCAAATTGACTGAATCGAAGAGAGAGTTCTTCTAGAAATACCCTTCGGTGAGAAAAGAAGCTTTTTGCTTTAGTGCAGTCATAGTGACTCAACATTTAGTATTGTAATTTTATAATATCCTTCTTTGGGGATATTGTGTTGGTTTCTAATTGTGTTTTGATATGACCGATTTATCGGGGTTTAACTACTGCACTAGGGAAGTTTTTCTATGGAAATATTTTTTTCTATTACTTGTGAAGAACGTGGACGCCATAATGCTAAAGGCTATTTTCTCTTATTTCTAGAGGCTTTTCGACTTCATTTACAAGACCGATACCGTTGACTCTCCAGCAATCCTCACACACGAGCGAGGTAATTATCGCTACAGTTTTTTGTCTAAATTAACGATTTAATTGCCTTATCTGTGTTAACTTTTTTTTGTAAATTGTCCACCATTTGCTTTGCATCCCATGTGTTATCTTATCTATTCCATTTTATCATATCTGAATTTTATTTTAATGTGACTTTAGTTCTGATCATATGGGAAAGTTTATATTTTCTTTTAGGGGTAATGCATGCCTATCTTTTTTTATATTCAAGTTGTTTGTACCTTCTGTATTTCTTTTATTTGCTGATGGTCATTGAAAGTCCATTGATAATTTTTGGGGGGAATTTATAAAGAAAATATATTTATGCAAGGGGGGGGGGGGGGCTATAGATTTTTTCATTGAAGTAAGGGGGCTTTGTCTAATGCGTATTGGGTTATTACAGGGTCCTATCTCCGGGCCAATCCTATCTCCGGGCTACACCACGGCCCATTTTATCAACCAGTCCTCTGAGAGTTCTAGCCTCGGGGCTAGTGTCATGGCAGTACCTACAGGTGCCCGGCGCCTTCACCAGAGGTACTTCTTACTTCGACTACAGAGTGTGACGAATCGGATCTAACGGGGGTATCGTACAGAAGCATTTATCTTTATTTTTATCTCTTGTTTTGTGATTAATTATAATGAATTTTGCACTATAGATTGTGCCTTAAAATAGCCAAGTTTCATTCTTCATTTATTTTTCTGACCGATTGATATACCAGCTCTTAATTTTCCTTTTTAATATAAATCAAGCATTGACAGCCGCGCTTTAAGATAGTTTCCAATAATGTTATTCTTTTTTATTAATTTATCGAATCAACTGATTTATTTATACTTGCCATTTATCACTACCTACTATTATTGCTACATTTAAAATTGGTGCAGGTACTAGCGCACGCATACATATATGTAATTAGCTTAGGTAAAATTAAAGTGATCACTTTGTATTGTAGTGTTTAGAGCGTTTAGGTATAAGGCATACAGTACCGAGTGTTAACAACAGAATTGGTCTCCGTACAATCACCATATTGTACCACTATTATTAATTACTTTAATAATCATTTGACATTCCTTTGCGTTTAAATAGCCAAGTTTTATTGTAGGATTGTTGCTGTGTTTAAAAAAATAACTTAGTAGCAAATAGATTGTTCCTTAAATGATAGATTGTGTGTTCTTGTTAAGTTAAGTTTGAATTCCTTTGTTTGATAAGCGTGCCTAGTAACCCCGTACAACACCAGCGGAGCTTTTTCAGTTTAGTTGGGAAAAACGGGTGGCGCTCTACGACTCCACTATCGGAGCTGGGCTTTGTAACACAACTTTCCGGTGCTAGATTTGTTTTTAAATAAAATCTTTACTTGCTAACTATAATAGGAAAAACGTGTGGCATAATCAACTGTTGTCCATAAAAGATGAAAATAAAATAAGTAAAAAAATTTGTTTAAGTTAAACGGTTTTATTGAAAACAATATAATACTAAAAGCTAAAAAATTATTCGTTAGGTTTTAGGTACTAGTAATCACACCACTCTCTTCATCAATCTAAGGCATTGATCAGACAAAAAAATTAAATCGTGAGGCGCCTGAAATTTCTATCAATAGTCAACCGCTCATATCGTTATAAATGATATTTACACATTTACTCAGGTTACGCTACGCTACGCCCCACGATTTTATTTTTTTGTCTGATCAATGCCCTAGATTGATGAGGAGAGTGGTGTGTGACTAGTACCTAGCGAATTATTTTTTAGCTTTTAGTATTATACTATTTTCAATAAAACCGTTTAACTTAAAAAAGTGTTTTTACTTATTTTATTTTCAAGTTTTTTAGTTTTTATTTCGTTACTTAATATTTCTCACTATATTTAGTTCATTTAGTGCCTCATTATTACAAGGTTTCTTTCCTGACAATTTAGTGCAATTTAACTCCTCAATACATAATCCTTCCAAAGACTTTACTTGACTCAGAGCCACGTATGCCTATGCTTGTTCTTCCTCAAACAATTTCGAGCCTAAATACACAACTGCGTGGTCTACAGTGCTGCCTTTTTGTGGACAGTGGAAGCCTAGATTTCAACTTTAATGTAAGTATAGACTGTCTAAACACTATGATCCGCCATGCACTGTGAACAAATATGAAATTTGAAATATTGAAGCAAATATGAAATCTGGCATTTCGTGCCGGCGATCATCTTAGATTTGAAATTTGTTACAGTGTACAGTATTCTACTAGTCAAGCCCTTTCATTTGATACCCATATTAAGGGGGCTGTGAAAAAATATGTAATCCGCCATTTTGCCGCGGCGGCCATCTTGGATTTACAATAACACAGTTGTCACGGTAGTATTCTACTAGTCAAGCCCTTTTATTTGATACCCATATTGAGGGAGTCGTGAAAAAATATGCAATCCGCCATTTTGTAGCGGCGGCCATCTTAGATTTACAATAACACAGAATGTGTTAAATTGCATTGTCATCAGAACTAAAGGTGTGTACCAAATATAGGCTGACCAGAAATGTTTAGAGGCAAAAGAGTATATACAAGAAACCAGCTAGGACCTCTGCTGGATGCAGACATTTTTTTGGGTGCCACGCCGAATGTTCACCCAAAAGTCGTTAAAATCGTTACAAAAGCAAAAGGATCGTGGGGCGCCATGCGACCCACCTGAAAAATGTGTGGTGACCATGCCCAACCCAAACTTTGTGAATAGAAATTATTTTTGCCGTTATTTTTTTCCTTTCCCAGGAAAAATGATCGCTGAGTATTAAAATAGAGAACAAAACGAACAGCGCACACAGTGTAAGGTACACTAAAATTCCAACAACGGCTGTTCCCAAATTTAAGCTGTTATGAAATGAATGAACGAATGAAGAATGAATGATATTATAGGGGGGTGTTAATACACTGAGACCTGTACAGATCTATTGTATCTCCCTTCCATGGTGCTTCCGTTGATGTGATTCTCAATCAGAGGACCTCATTCAGGTTCAGTGCATTGCAAGTAGCCTGGATAGTTCTATGAATGGAAGTTCCTCATGTTCGAAGATGTAGCACCCGAAGCAGGCCATTAGCCTGTTTGCTACCGCCTCGCACTCCGTGAGAAGGTGTTCCGGGGTTAAATTGGGTTAGTTTGGGTTAACCGGCAACTGTCGTCGTTTTCAATTTTATTCTCTCCAAGTGCCTTCTTAACCGGCAGTGGCCCGTAAGAAAGCCGGCGAGGGTGTGGAGATTGTTCTTCCCATTGTTCTTACTCAGTGTTATAAGGTGTTTTGATCTTCCTAGGAGAGGGGGCCCTAGAAGCATCTTTATTATTGCCTTAATCCTGGCGTTCCCATAGGCTGATCCATTTGGTTGGCTCGTCTTTCCTGAATTCTTTCTTGTAGGTGTGCGGCCCTATGCCACAGAAAGGTTGTGGTTCTAAAAGCGGAGTTGTACTCCTGCTTTTGCCAATTGGTCTGCTTTTTCGTTGCGTTGGTCTAGGAAGGCGCAGAGTGCGATTTATTTCTTATTTAGAGTGTCTTGTATCGTGCTGGTCAGTTGGAACAGTACGGTCTCTGTGGACCTGCCCGTTCTGCATGCATGCTGGCTTGCATTCAATGGCTGCGTTTCTAAGGTAGTGGATCTGATGTAATTGTCTACTAACTTCTGCATCGTCATGAGTAAGAATGACGTGCATTATAAGATCCTTTACACAAATAGTGCACTATATAAAAATCGGCCTTTCCTATTGGTCGATCCGCATAGCCCTCCGCTCGCTTCGCTCGCTACGGGAGCTCAAGAAACGGAGACTAACCAGGTGCTAACCCAAACTAACCCACATACCCAAAATCAAGAAAAAACTGTTTAGAAACATAATCTTAAAAAAATAAATAAAAAATAGCAACGGGCTCGAACCTAAGTCGTCCAGGTGAGACCCAGCTGTATAAACCTCTACACAACAAGAGTTCTTAACAGAAATCGACTGCTTCACGCAGACATATCGTAATACGAGATGGATCGACCAATAGGAGAGGTCGATTTTTACATAGTGCACTATTTGTGTAAAGGATCTTTAAATGCGAATGACGTTATACTGATTGGTCTAAAGGATTTGTGGTCTGTGCCATGCCATCATTCTTTCCTATCTTCAGGATGAAGGTGACTTTCGCCTGGTGATATCTACAAGGTGTGGCAAAATTTGTCTTATTCCCCTTTATAAAAGGGGCTGGGAAAATTTCATCCACTCCTGACTTTTTCTCTCTTTTGCCATGACCTTGTGTAATCTCGCTGCAAATGGAGTAGAGGCGATCCTTTCGCAGAAGGCTCTAAGGTTATTCCTCTTGGCCTTTTGGATTTCCTTAAGCAGTTAAGTTTAGCCCAAAAAATTTCAATTTCAATAGAATAAATATTTTAAATAAAAATTGTTAAACAGAAACTTTCCATGACAAAATTCGACAGGCATTTTTTTTAAATATAAAAAGATATAATTGAAAACTTTTGGAGGGGGGTGGCATATAGGCATTTTCAAACGACCAACCAGATTATCAGGAGTTGATTTTTTTTTAACAAATTCACCTTTTTGTGACGGAAGCTCAGGCTCTTGGAATAAAGAGTATATCGGACAAGAAAAAAGAGTATATAGTATCTGATGTTCAAAAAGAGTATAATACTCTTAAAAAGAGTATATCTGGTCAGCCTAAGTCCAAATATCACATCAATCTGTCAACAGGAAGGGGGTAAAATTTCAACTACAGAATTTGACCCAAACAAATAAATAAATAAATAACAAACAGGTCAAGCTAAATAAAACCGTTAATAAATCAGTAATTAATATACTCTCAATTAAGTGAAAAAAAAAAAAAAACAGAGAAATGGAGGTAGCAATTGAACAACATAAAATTGAATTATTCAGTCAAGAGGAATTAAAAGAAATAAATCAACAGCTCAATCATACTATAGTTAAACTTAAATTAGACTTAGAAGAACGTATAAAAAATCAGGAAACCATGTTGACAACGATAGCAGTCTTGGAAGAAGAGAAGAGTATGTATAGAAACAAGATCACGGAGTATGAAAGCAAGCAACATGATAGCAGCAGTATTAACCAAGAAATACCCGTTTCTACATACAAAAGTACCGAATCACAGTTAAGTCCCACACTGCAAAAACACAATGCAAGAATATGAGTACTATGCAAGAGCTAGAAAAAGAAGCTTCTGATAATGTTTCGTCCAATGTTAGGCATAAAATAGTTTTAGTTACAGATTCATCTGCAAAACATCTACATAACTACTTATATGAGAGTGTCAAAAGTAACTACACTGTACAGACTATCTAAACCATATGCAACATTCACACAACTTGTTTCTACAATAGATTGCTGCCTAGAAGATCTAACCCAGAATGACTTTGTAGTGGTTATGGCGGGCATGACTGATCTAAACATGAAAGAAATGGATATTAAGTTGCTAACAAATAAATGTTTTGATACAAATTTGTTATTCTGTACTCTTACTGCAAACTTTCATAAATATACCAAACTAATTAGCTTGGAGTGCTTAAATAGAAAATTGTTTATGCCTATTAAAAAAAAAAACGATCTTACTTAAATAAATGTGGCTTATGGACCTTAGCAAAACAAATTGCAAATTCGCTTTAAAATTTTTCACACAGGCAAGCAACAAATTTGAAATTTATTACCAGTTTAAGTATTGAGGGATTAAATTAAATACAAAGTGAAACCTTTGATATCGTGAGTGAAGTAAATAATCAGAGTACAAATGGGCAGGATGATGTAACAGATCAGCAAAGTACCGGGCAACCAATCGGAGAAGATGTTCATGCGTTAAATGGACAACATATACCCGAGGAAGAAAACGTTCAATTTAATAGCGAATCAACTGAAGAGGATAAAAATCAAGAAACTGATCATTTTTTAGGTACGATGATGTTAATGGAGCCGTTCATTTAGCGAATGTGGGTAATTTTAAAAATAGTGATATACTGTATGTTAATATCTGTAGCGCAGCTGCCCGCATGCCTGATGTTGAAGCAAATCTAGTATCACAAAATCCTGCATTTATATTGTTAAGCGAAAGTCGAACTACGGACGATGTTTTGGATTCAGAAATTTTCATAAAGAATTATAACCTTGTAAGATGTGATTCATCATCAAAGCATAGGAGTGGAGTTCTTTTATACATTAGACAGGGAATTATTTACAAAAAAGAAAAAATTACGTTTTAGATAAGCATTTTTGGTTGAATGTAATATCGGTGCAATACTCTAATTATTCTTTGTTTCTTGGGGTTTTGTATATATATAAGTCGCAAAGCTCGAGCAAGGCAATAGTTATTGATAACTTTGAGAGTATTTGTGACGATTGATTTGACAGTAGCAAGAAATGTTTAATAATGGGAGATTTTAATATTGATTATAGTAGTGATGATTTTTATTGTAGAAAGATAAAAAATATGATTAATTGTCTTGGCATTAAGCAACATGTGCTTACACTAGAATCACACTAGAATCACAAATGATAGTCAATCGATAATTGATTATGCTATTTCAAATGTTGACGAAATTGATGTCAATACTTGTTACGGGTGGAAATTCTCCTATTTATAAAGGCCATTTTAGGAAGGAATATTGATTGGTCAATCATCTCTATTGTCTTTTCTCGATGAGTTCGTACCTGTCTAGGTTTCTGACAACCAGTATTTTGATTAACATTTAAGGATTTTTAGTTGAATGTCAGCCGAAAGTTTTGACGTGTTTACAGATTTGTTTCTGCTATTTGATCCAGTAGAAGGAGAGAAAACAGAAGAAAACTGTTGTTGTTGATTTTGTAAGGCTTTTGTTTATTTATTAGCCAAAGAAAATTCCTTGGGTTGAGAGGTAGTCCTCGAGTAGTATTTTATTTCGTAAATGAAGTAGACTGGAAGTCGTTTGAGACTCTCGAGGGAAGGTCAGTTGCGTGTGAAGAAATTTCTAGCAACCGCCGTAATGGCAATATAGGCCGTTGATCCTTTCAAGATACCCAGGAAGGTTTTGGTAAACCCTTAGTTATGGGGTTTTTGGAGCTGGTTGTTAGTAGCTGAATTCTACAGCGGAATTCCGGTAGCGCTTTGTTGCGGGGTTCTATAGCTGTTTCCCTGTAGGGTATGAAGAGCCACTATTACCTGGAACCTGGTTAATCTGGACTGTTTGACATACAGAGAAGGATGATGGCCAATTCTCGGATATAACTTACAGGAGTTCGTTACTCAAGGTAAGTCTAATTTTATACATACTATCACGTTTAGACAGGACTATTGTGCCAGAAATATTTACTACTTTGCAGATACTTTTTAATTTAAACAGAATTTAGTACCCAAACATTTTCCTAAAACGCTTTATTAATTTCGTTAGTAAGTAATAGCACACATCATAATCCACTAGAGTACATATATTAAATACCTGAAGTGTTACTACGCCGGCTTAGAAACATTATTTACTTCTTACGGGTGCTAGATTTATGGATAATCTCTAGTACATAAATTATATCCGAGAAAGTTTATTCATTTTTTACCTTTTTACTTTAATTTGGCTTTGACAATAGATCATAACATTGTTTTTTGAGGAATACGTTCTCTGGTTGAAACTTGCAACTCGGGCTTTTGGAAAGGCTATACTAACCGAGTTAAAGTAACTTAGTATAATCTATGTGATAAATTCGGTATTTCTATCACCGTCTAGGTTGCAGGTTGCAGCAGAGCGTTTCGAAGAAGTGAACTTTCAAAATTTTATATCCTTTTATTTGATACCTCTCAAATTTTAAATTATACTGACAGGTTGACAAGAGGTTGGAATTTTCTGTATTATTTATGACCTTTGC
Organism: Pissodes strobi; assembly: GCA_016904865.1. Taxonomy (NCBI): domain Eukaryota; kingdom Metazoa; phylum Arthropoda; class Insecta; order Coleoptera; family Curculionidae; genus Pissodes; species Pissodes strobi. The sequence goes on from JAEQML010053691.1 coordinate 16,200, forward strand.
GCTTGACACCTTTCAAACTTTCGATTTAGGCTATCAGGTTGACAAGAGTCTATATCTGTAAATAGTAATTTACTTAATAGGCTAGAGGAGTTTGCTCTATTTATCTATTTTAAAATAAAGTATTGGCCTCACATGGTTGGTATTACTTAGGGTGTATTTGAGAATGTAGATTTTGAATGGTAACCGAGCAGGTAGCGTAGACTTCGTCAGGTAATTATTTACTTAATTTGACATTTGAATTTGAACTTAGTTTCTTTTATTTTCAAGTTTTTTTTTACTGTGTCCGAATAAACATCGATAGGGCTTGCCAACAAAAGTAAACTTGGTGGCGTCCAACCCCGACTTGGACTATTATTTATTTTGATTTAATTCCATATTCAGGTACAACAATACGGAACTTGATAGTGGGAAAAGATAAGTTCGAACCACCCCCCGAGACGAGCTAGGCCTGGTGTTCGATTGCAGACGGTGCTGGTAGAGCTATTACGAGGACTGGTGTTGTCCGGACTACATGGTACACATCTGATTGTAGTTTAACCTTGTGGTAAATATTAATTTGATAGTAATCTGTCGTTCAGCGCCATTTGCCAAGAAGTTTTATCTTTGAAATGAATATAACAAATTGGCAACCAACGCGAACAGAATTAGAATCGAACGTAATATACTCCGAAAATATCGGATCACTCTATCTTATCAGTTAACTTTTGTAACAAAAAAAAAATAATAACAAATAATTTACCGAAATTTAAACGAATCAAACATACATAAAATTAATTTTGAATTAATTGACTGTAATTTTTTACTCAGTAGCAATAATGTTACCGATATTTACAGAAATCTTATTGAAAATGTAGAATACGTCACAAATAAGATAGCACCTAACAAAGAGTATAAATGCACACATGACAGTTTGCCACACTATGATTACGGAATAAAGCTAAGGATAGGGATATAACGTATAAGAAATTTAAACAAAACAGAAATGAGAACAATTGGAATGACTACAAAAAAAGTTAGAAATGAATATGCTAACTTACTAAAATAGAAAAAAGAACAATACTATTATGAAAAAATAGATCTAAATAAAAAATACCCTCATTAAATATGGAAAACTCTCAAAGCATTAGTAAACTCAAAAGATCATTCAGAAAATCAATTTGTTAATGGAATTGAATTTGAGACAGATATAAGGGATTAGAAATTGTTAAGGATAAAAAATCTATGGCTAATTTATTTAACAATTACTTTACCGAAAGTGTGAAAGAAATAGTTCACTCTATAAAACAGGGTCCAGATTTGCAGCTTCAGACAGCTTACCTATGTAAATTCTCAAAATTTCACATTATGTGAGCTTAACGAAGTTGTTAATAAAATGAAGGATAAGACTGGTTTTGAAATTTTAAATGTTAGGTTTTTGAAGTAAATTTTTAGGGTCATTCATTTTACATTTTATTAATACATCGCTTCAATCAGGAATATTTCCTGAAGAGTTAAGAAAATCTGTCTTCGTTCCAATACCTAAGATCTCGAATACCATAAAGTGTTGTGAATTTAGGCCAATCAACATGTTACCGTGTATAAAGAAAGTTCTAGAGTTGTGTGCTTACAAACAGTTGATGGAATATCTTAATGTTAATAATATTCTTACATTAAATCAATCGGGATTTAGACCAAGTCATTCATGTGAATCAGCTTTACAGTTGACAATCTCCAAATGGTTAAGAGAGACAGATCAAGGGTAATATGTAATAGTTGTATTCTTAGATTTAAGACGCGCTTTCGAAACAATTGATCGGTCTATTCTATTAAAGAAACTAAAAAATATAGGTTTTGACAGCACTGTGATAAAGTTTTTTGAATGTTACTTGTCAGAATGGAACCAAGCTGTAAAAATTGATGACATTTGCTCTGGTGAAATAAATAATACTTTAGGTGTCCACAAGGGACTGTGCTAGGTCCCCTGCTCTTTCTCATGAAATTGTTTCTACAAATCCTGATGATTTTACAAAGATATTTGCAGATGACGCACTTGTTTCCATTGCTGATAAAGATCTTGATCAGTAAAATGAACAACTTACTAAAAACCGTAAATTCTTACTTTTGCACCACTAAATTAAAATTAAATATAACATAGACAAAAGCTATATTAACAACTCCCCAAATATAAAAATATGAATCTTGATCAACACACACTTAGTATAGATTACAGTAGAAGAATTATCTACAATGTAATAATACAACCTCATTTTGATTATTACAGTACCTTACTATATACAGTAGATTTAAACAAGAAACAAGCTCTGCAGAAATTGCAACATAGAGGAATGTGCATTATTTTAAGATGCAGCAGATACACAAGCATTAGATGTATGCATGAAATGTTACAGTGGTGCTCAGTTGATACTAGAATGTTCGTAAATACAATGATTCCTCCATATTTTGATCAAATTCATAATTACCCCACAAGTTCAGCCAATCATTTTCATGTTCAAAGAGTTAACTATAAAAAAAAAAAAGAAAATCTATTTTCAATGACGGCTTGACTAAATATAACTCTCTAGGTATCGAAATTAAACAGCCCAGAACTGTGGCTGAATTCAAAGGAAAATTACTCGCCTCCTTAAATACATGTTAGTGTTTTATTTGGTATTATGCGTTGTGTATTATTAATAGCCTTTTTTTTAGTATTTGTAACATATTATTTTTATGTAGGTTAATTGTATTAGGTGATTCCTAAATAAAGGATTGATTGTTTGATTTGATTTGTTCGGTATGAAAATACAAAATTCAAGTTTATAATTGAGATTTTTTTTATAAGAGATTATTTTCTACCAACATTTTCTTCTAAGCTAGCTACAGTTTGTTAGTATAGTGCTGTTTAAAACGTAAATAGGCGCCACAGATGCACTAACGCGCTCTTTTTTAAAACAGAATTTTAATTTATTTAAAAATATATTATTATACGTTTGGGGAACGCCTAAGAAATTTTACAATTTCTCATTTGGTAATATTGCAAAATTATATTCTTGGCAAAACATTTTTGCGGCTTAAGTTTTGTGAATTATGAGTAATTATTCTAATTAATATAAGAAATATTGCATAAATATATTATTATTGTTTCGGCGTCTCTATATTCCAGCAACTAAATTACAGAACGTACTTTCTTGCAGAAATAATTACAATAATTTACGTATAATTTGATATCTAAAACTGTATCTGAGGTAATTTTCTTATGTGCCTATGATACATTCTCATTCTAAGTTTCTTGAATTATTTAAGTATGCTTTTATCTATAAAAATTACTAAAAGAAATCTCAAGTTATAAATTATTTTCTAAAAAATTACACTCTGTCATGATTTAAATAACATTCAAAATTTGCTTTCTTTACCCCCTAATAAGCTATAATGTATACCATATTATTTGAAGCTTTAAATGTTGGTTAAAAGTCTACAATAAAGCAAAAGTCGGATGCCATAAACGCAACATATTTGTATGAGTTACCTTCGTTATTTTCTCCAGACATTTCAAAAGACGGATCAGTTTCTTCTTCTTCTAGTTCAGGTTCTTGGACAGTAATATCAGATTCATTATCTTCCAGATTCTTTAACAGGCGTGAGGCAGACATGGCTTCCTCTTGCTCATCCTCCTCAAATATCGTCTCTGCATCATCATCGAATATTTCATCGTCTAAAGTACCTAAGTCAAAAAAGTCGAATTGATTGAACATATTAAACACATTCATAGAGAATTATAAGACAAACATGATGTTCACAAATTTAGGGAAATATTCCTGCTTCCTGCGGAACTAAAACCAATATTTCTCAAAAATAAGAAAATAACCCTTAAATACCCAAAACTAACCTACAACTTGCCGTTTTAATAACATTATCCATTAGATGTGTGCCATAAGTTACGGGCCCAGTGGCGGCCCCTGCCGTGGGGCACAGAAGCACGTGCCCCCCAAAAATTCCATAAAAATCATAAAATAATATACCTATTAGATACCTATTCCTATTATGCCAATAATAATATTAATAATTGTTTGTAAAATTTTCAGCATATTTAGTATTACCATTATCTAATTATCTACTAAAGTACTAGAGCATACGCACACGTTCACGCGTCGCGATTTTACGTGACAGATCGTCATAGAGCACGTTGTATTCTATTTTGTTTACGCGGTTCCTATGGCAACGGCTGTTTTCAGCGCCGTCTGGAATGGCCGATTGGCGCAACATTTTTTTTGCGTCCACTTGTCGGTATCCCATTGATCTGTGATTTTCTCCGCTTGTGGCGTTTGTTTTGACTGGAGTTTTGATTGAAATTTTGCGATTAGAGAAATAATATATCATTTAATTAAACTTAGCTAACCATTAGTTTTATCGAGAATTTTGTGGATAAGTGAATGTGTTCTATGATAAACTAAGAACTAAGTAGGTAATTTCGAGTACTTTGAACCATTTCATTTTTGTTTAGTATTCAATAGGAATTTACGGCAAATTATGTTGTTAAAATGAATTCAGTGGCATATTGTAACTAGCAAATTTTATAGCCGACGTAACTCTGAAATAGGCGAGGACGTGACAACCCTGCAAGGCGAATGACGCGCGGCGGCCTGAAGTTATGTAACATAGATAAATAGATGTTATGGAATTATGATGACTGTACTGGCGATCTTAATAATATTCCAAGAAACAAATCTCCAGGACCCGATGGTCTAACCCCTGAGTTTTACGTATACTTTTGGAACACAATTAAAACTAAAATCCTGCAACTAATTAATGAAATACACAACGGTGCCCTCATCCCCGCTACTTTTAAAAAGGGTGTTAACGTTATGATTCCCAAAATAACAGATCCAACTAATCTTAATGATTTTACACCGATTTCACTTCTTAACACAGACTATAAACTATACATGAAGATGCTTAAAACAGGGTTAAGTCCTCATCTCGAATCTTTTATATCAAACTGTCAAACATGTATCAGCAAAAAAATAACATATCTGTTTCGTTATGCAATCTTAGAGATACCCGTAGGGCTTGATTTCGACCATGCCTTTGATCGGGTCTCTCACGATTTCCTTTGGCTTACAATGGCTAAATATAACTTTGATAACCAGATCATTAACAATCTAAAATCCCTATACAACGGAGCCCGTTCTATAGTACAGGTAAACAAACAGCACAACCGTGAAATTCTCATTGAGAGGGGAGTACGACAGGGATGTCCCCTGTCTATGCTTTTATTCGTTTTGATTATCGAAATTCTGATTTGTCTTTTTAAGCATAATAATATACAGGTTTACGCTTATGCTGATGACATAACCCTAACTGTAAGCTCTCTCAACGAATTAGAGTTAAGTAAAAGACAAACCGATATATACTGTAAATACAGCGGTACTGTTTTAAATCTAAATAAATGCGAAGCTATTGAGTTATGACCAAGAATCAAACATACATTTAGAAATCGACAATTTGACTGGTTTAAAATATCAGAAAAAACTAAGATTTTGAGGATATATTTTTATACTACAGTACACTGTATGATTCAAAACAACTGGTATAATAGAGTCAACAAGGTCCGTAATGTAATTATGGCAAACATTCACCGAGATCTAAGTCTTATACAAAGAGTTACCTTTATAAACATGTACGCTCTGTCGGGAATTTAATTTTTGGCGCAGGTGTTGCCAATTCCGGTGGGAGTAGCTAAGAGACTTGCTTCTATGTGTGGATGGCTACTGTGGCGAAACAGCAGTTTAAAATTTGCAAGGACAACATTAATTCGACCAAAGCATGAGCCTTAATCGACCCTTGGATGAAATGTAATGTTCTTTTGATCAAAAATACTTACTCTAACATTAAAAATGGTATAACCCTGTATGTAAACTTTTCACATATAACAAATCCCCCCTAACCCCCATTTCTTCTCTTGTGACTTTCTCCACATAAGACGCTTCGTAAAAGAAGCAGCTTATTTACCTCAAGGATAATTTAAAAACAAAAGATATGTATTTAATTCTACTAAAACAAAACAGGGAAACACGAAATATATTTAAAATTAATGTTAATTATGTTCGTCACACCAGTAACAGACGTGGAAATGATTGACATCATTAATAACTTAAAAAATAAAAAAGTTCTGGCTATGATGAGATTTCAGTAAATATATTAAAAGGTTGTGCAGAGGAAATATCATCCTCTTTATCTTACATCGTAAATAATTCATTTAGTCAGGGCATTTTTCCTAATGACCTAAAATTAGTCGTAGTTAAACCCATATATAAAAAAGGAGATCCAACACTTTCAGAAAACTATCGTCCTATCAGTTTGCCGCCGACTATTTCCAAAATATTCGAGAAAGCTATGTGCACCCGTTTGACGAGTTTCTTTGTAACGGAATATAAGCTTATTCCGCACCACTAAATTCAGTTCAATTACGAATGATTCTCGATGTTTGGGATTTGAGTTGCCAGTGACATCTATTCGCGAATGGGTTTATTTCGTGCAAGTAATTATTTGGAAGCATAAGTACGCTATTTTATACCTACAATTTGTGGAGTTGTTTCCTTATAGATTACTATATTTAATAGTGACATCTAATCGTGAATGGGCTTATCTCGTGTGGTTGGTAATTGGGGAGCGCAGTACGCTATTTAATATCTACAATTTATGAATTTCATTTACTATAGATAACTATATTTTGTATATGTTGGTATTTCTTTTGCTTAATGCTGCGTGACCTATAGTAGTAGTCACATTATATAAATTATCCAATTAAAACATCGGAAAGCATAATTTGTGGAACGTCTTGAAAGCGGGGTCGTTTTATCTTTGTGGCGACGCTGACACGGATGAGTGCTGGTTTTTAATCTTGAAATATTTTATTCATCTTGCAATATATTTCACTAATTTTTTCATTTTTAAATACATAATTAATAATTGTTTCTGATGCGTTTAGTCTTATTCGACTTAAACAAGAATTTAGCATTCTTATATTACATTATTATTTAGCTTACATCTTCAATAAGCTTAATTTTTGTAGTGACCGTTGGGTTAAGATACCGATTTATTGGTGGATATTTGCGTCTCTCTTAGCCAAATTCATGTAATTTGAAAGTGGTTTAGTCCAAATTTACAGAGAACGTAATTATTTCATCATTTAGCGGTCACGCACATTATTTTACGTATTTCCATTGAAATTAAACAGTATTATTTGGGGAATTCTTGGAGTAAGTTCTATATATTCCCGTAAAGGTAGTAAATTGAATTTTCGGTAGAATTTCTTCGAATTTTCCCTCTAGTATTGCCGGTTTTAATATTTTTTATTTCCAGGCTTATTTAATTAAATTTTCAGTTTATTCATTATGTCTTTTAAATTTCATATTGTAAGTAAAGAAAATGATGCCTTGAGTAACGGTAGTTATTTATAATTTTCGCTCAACTTAAAATCGTAATTTAAGTTTCTGATTATACCTGCTTTAACCAGACAATTTTCAAATTGTTGATTGCTTCCTCATGTGTAACAGTCTCACTGAGGACCACAAGATATTTCCCTGAATATTCTTTAATTAGCGATATATATTGGTCTAAGACTAGGTTATTATTTTTTGCATGTATCCAACGTTGGCTAAAAAAACATCGTGCTTGGCAAGTAGCAGGTGTTTGTCCACGTCGCTGTAGCAGACCTGTACAGGGAGCTGACACTAGGTTAACCTGTAAGTCCTGGATTAACCTCCTATTAACATTAACTTGGGAACAGGCAGAGGCGGTTCCAGTAGACGTCCCAATACGATCGCATGGTTACAGAATAGCTGGACAAGCTAAGTATTAGCCAATCAGAAGATAAATCAATTATAAAGACCAGTGATATCACCTCATTCATTAATTTTTTTATCTTTCACATTAATTTTAATTCTCATTACTAGTCAATTTATTCATAAACTTTATTTCAAACAATTTCATCAATTATATTTGTAATTTAATCATATTGATAATCTCCATTTCACATGAAACTATTGTTGTGTAATTTAATTGTAAAATTAATATATTGTTGTTTGAATTCCTTTGTTTCATTTATCGAAAGATTGAGGTCTGTGAGACACGAATTATAAGGGCAAATTTCTGATATTCTTATCTTTATAGTTATTGATATTTAAGTATTCATATTCCATTCGCATTGTCTCTAGGAACTCTGGCGCCCAAAAAAAATACTAACCCAAACTAACCCCCCCTAAGGAAAATAAAAACGAATCTCATGCTTAATTAAATTAAATAAATTAACTTTCGCTAAATTAGTGCCCAATTAAATTTATCCTTACAAATTGGCAACTGAGCTAGTATACCATTACAAAGTGACGCCCAACTGTTCAATTTCATTACATCTTTTCTGCACATAAACTTATAAATCCTGGTCAATACGGGTTTTTAGCTCGACAGTCGATAGACTGCTGTGTACGATTTTGTGAACGAGATTGTTGCTTGCTTTGAGAGTGAACAGACAGCTCTAGGATCATTTTTGGATGTATCAAAGGCTTTTGATTGCTTGGATCATGCTCTCATGCTTGAAAAGCTGGAGGGATATGGTATAAGAGGTAAACCATTGGAGTGGGTACTGGGTACGCTCTTATTTGCAGGGTCGGGTACAGCGTGTTGTAATCCAAAAGGAGGGACGTAAGTATTTTTCGGATGATAGGACGATAAGAAGGGGTGTCCCGCAAGGTTATAGGCCCCCCTTCTGTTCATTTGTTATATCAATGACTTAGGAAGTAAGTTGTCACGTGAAATGGTAACCATCGTAAACTATGCTGATGACACCAGTATAAGGCCGCCATACACGATGCAGTTTACCGGAAGGCAGGACTTTCGATTCGCAAACCTGAAGCAAGCCTGTATTCTCTGCTAAGGCATATACGTTACGTTTTATTCGGAGGGTTTTGTTCAGCTGTTAGCGTGATGCGAAGCGAAAGGTTATAGACAAGATCTCGGAAAATGATCTTATGTTAATAGCAGTTGCTTTATTGTCTAAAAAACAGCAAAAAATAAAGCGCAAACGTTGGAAATGGGTAAAACAGAGGTAAATAAATCAACAAGTGAATTCGCATAAGCACCTAATAAATAAATTGCGACTGGAACCTGATAACTCTCGGCCTGTACCCATATCGTCACAATACACGTTCCAACTTGCAAGCAAAAAACCTAGCCGGAAGGTAAATAATCAAGCCCTGACTGTTTTTTGGGAGGCCGAGAGTTCAGGCCCGGCCTTCCGGCCAATATGACCACTAACGATACAGTTTGCCTTCCGGTTTGCAAATCGTGAGGCCCGTCTTTCCGGTAAACTGCATGGTGTATGGCCAGCTATATAGGTGAGGGGAAGCTCCGTGGATGATGCTGTAACACGTGGGGCAGACTGCTTGAAGTCCGCTCAACAATGGTTTGAAAACAATAGCCTGTTGCTTAATGCTCAAAAGTCAAATTTCATACTCTTTTGAACAAGACAGTCCGCAGCAGCTTGCCCTGACAGTGTGGAGTTGCTTTCTCGGGATGTGCCTTTGTCGTCGGAAGCAAAATTCCTTGGTATATATGTAGATTGTCACCTTGGCTGGGAGAAGGAGGTCGAGTATGTATCTAGCAGATTTAATGCCTGCTGCTATCTCCTGCGTGTGCTGAGGAATTATGTTGATCTCCTTATCTTGCTGACTGTGTGCCATGCAAATTTTAACTCGATCCTTCGATGGTTACCATCTAATGTGGGGAAATAGAGTAAATGCTACAAGGGTTAGTTTCTAATACAAAAAAGGGCCTTGCGTCTTATGTTGGGTACGCACAGACTGGAATCATAGAGGGGAAGTTTCAGAGGAAATAACTTATTGACTTTGACTGGTCTACATATTTATGAGTGCGTAATATTTTTGTATAAGAATCGGCACTTGTTTACAAAAGAGTTGCCTCAACATGACCACAACACCCGGTCAATAAATTATAATATACCATTGCATAAACTCACACTCTCTAAAAGCAGTCCAATGTACTCCTGTATTAAATATTTCAATAAACTTCCACAAGATCTGAAGTTGATCCAGAATACCTCACACTTTAAAAGAGCAGTATTTGGGCACTTGATTCAGAGAGAACCCTACAGTATTGCCGAGTTTCTCTCAGGTGGGTGATTTTATGGTTTTATGGTTTTATTCCTTCTAATTCCCTTTCATTAATGTACTGGTTATTTATTTTGTCTGTTTTGTCATTGCGCCTTGTGTATCGTCTTAATTAAGTAGAGGGGGGAGAGGAAGAAGAACACTATTTTAATTGTAATTTTGATTTCAATGTTGTCTTGTATTATAAATTTGAGCTTTTTTAAATCTGTAATATGTCCTTAGATATATGTACAACATTTTAAACTCAGATATAGGACTACTTTTAATTATGATTATTTCTTTTCATGCTTCGTGACGCTATTTATTAAATACGCATGTATTTTCTGAAATAAAGAATTTTTTGATTTGATTTGATTAATCATTTGAAATTGTCAAATCAAAATCTAAAATCTAACCATCAAATGGCTAAAATATTAGAGTAGTAAAAATATAATAAGCATTAAAAATTATCTCAGAAAAATTTAAAAAATAAGAATGCAGTAAAAACCGCATATGATTGAAAATGCGCAGTTATGTTAACGTAATAACTTCTCTCCCTGCGTTTCGTTCTATGTTCATCCTTACTGATAATATGCCCAACCCATCACAATATGTGCTAATTATTATCGATGTGGAGGCTAAAATATCTGTATCAAGTGCGTTCCAATTCATTCCATTTGCAGATTACAAAAATGCTCTCTCTACCTCTAAATATATAAAATTATTGGCTGTTTCTACCTCTGTGTTTGCCACTGGACTGATTTGTGAGATTCTTCTGTTAGACTATGTCGGTGTTAGGGATTTGTTTTTGTCTGGCTCCTACTTATTCAGGTTAGTTAGTCTTCATATACTTTATATATGCATAATTTTTTGTCATTATTGATATTGTCGTTTTTTACCTAAATACGCAGGCCAAGATGAAATGGGCCTTATTTATTATTCCATTCCAGGAATGGTTTTTTCCTGCTTTTGCTGTATATGAATCCCAGGTCTATATGTAATAAATTTTCAGACATACGATTTTTTATTGAGCAGTCGGAGTATGATATTATTGCTGTCTCCGAAACATGGTTAAATGAAGACATGCCCTCGGATCTGTTTAATGCGAATAATTTTCAGCTGGTCAGAAAAGACAGGGATGGCCGAGGTGGATGGGTGGCCCTTTATGTACATCCTAGTCTAAAAACAGTGGTTCTAGAGACCCCTAATTTTAACAATGGAATAGATCAGCTATGGATCCGTGTGAAGAACAATGGTGTGTATTCTTTATGTGTTGGTGTTGTTTATCGTCCACCATCGGTTTCCTACCGAGAATTGCAGTGTCTCTATGATGTGCTGCCTGAGGTCATGCAGGGGTGTGATGTTCTTGTTTGCACCGGGGATTTCAATGTAAATTTTTTTGAAGAGTAGTGGCTGTGTGCATGTATGAATCATACCAAATGAAACACTTTGTATTCCATGCAAAATTTAATCCAAAAGGACTTCCTATAAAAGCATAACAGAGCGCTTTCGGCCTAAGCCATCATCAGTGTTACTTGTCATTGGACCTGAAGAACATATCGACGAAGAGTAAACAAACAACACCAAACAATGGTCAAATCACAATTAAAAAGTCAAAAGTCACATTTTAAAAATAACATAATTTTAAAGGACAATGCCCAACCACGCTTTTCGTGGAACGACAAAATGTGTGGTTGGTGTTGTTTGTTTACTCTTCGTCGATATGTTCTTCAGGTCCAATGACAAGTAACACTGATGATGGCTTAGGCCGAAAGCGCTCTGTTATGCTTTTATAAGAAGTCCTTTTGGATTAAATTTTGCATGGAATACAAAGTGTTTCATTTGGTAAATTTTTTTGGTAATGATACCCCAAGATTAATTTTGTCGGTGATATTATCGATACTTTTAATGTTACTCAGTTAATTAAGGAACCAACTAGGATTACTCCCAGTGGTGTTTCCCTTCTTGATCTCATTTTAATAAATAAACCTGACCTGGTACATCACTCTGGAACTGCCCCTGGTGGCCCTTTTAAGAGTGACCATAAAAATGTTTTTTGTTTTTTGAATTGTAAACGACCTAATTTATGTGCTACTCAAACTATGGTTTGGAATTTTAAGAATGTAAATACAGTAGAGTTTAAGACTGATTTAGAAATGATAGGCTGGCATAGTCTTTACCGTGAATGTGATATTGATACCAAGGTGAATATTTTTAATTGTAACATACTTTCGCTGTTTAATAAACATTGCCCTTTAGGCATGAGTGGGGCAGGAAATTCTGGACCGGGCTTTCTAACTTATAACTTAAGGAAAATAATTGATCAAAAAAATAAAGCTTTTTGGAACTTTTTGAAACTTAAATCCCCAGCAAGTAGAAAATATTGCGACATAAAAACTTATGTATCTTTTGCCATAAGGGAAGAAAAAAAAGCATTTTATAATTTCGAAATTAATAGATGCAATACTCAGAATAAAAGTAAACACTTTTGGGGTAAAATTAGTAGCTGGAATGTTGCAACTAAGACTGTTAATGAAATCCCAGAAAATTTAAAGGAACCAAATCTATTAAATGATCATTTTCTCTCAAGTATTCCTCAAGCGCAGTTGGTCAGGCCCTTCTTGATTCTTTGTCACAAGCGACGGAGGAGTGGGAGCCATTTACCTTGTCTCTGGCATCAGAAGATGATGTTATTTCAAGTTTAAGAGTTATTACAAGTAGTGCAAGTGGAATTGATGGCATATCAGTGAAAATGTTAAAACAGTGTCTTCCATATATTGTTAAACCACTGGTTAATATAATTAATTACTTCCTACAGAATGGAAAATTTCCATATGTCTGGAAGATGGCTCTCATAACTCCTGTACCCAAGATACCAAACCCATCTTCTGTTGGTGAGCTGAGACCAGTTAGTGTCCTGCCTGCTGCTTCTAAGATTCTTGAAAATATTGTGAGGAGGCAGGTGGTTGAGTTTATTAATGATAAATCCTTGCTTCCCTCATGTCAATCAGGTTTTAGAGCCAATTTTAGTTGTGCAACAGCTTTGCTGAAAATCACAAGTGACATTGCCAAATCGTTTGATGAAGGTAATTGTTGTCCGGCTGTGCTGATTGATATGCTTTTTATTGCCTCAACATCGATCTGTTGCTTGGTAAGCTCAGACATTATTGTATTGAGGCAGGGGATTGGTTTGCTGATTATCTTAGAAATAGACAGCAGGCGGTAAGGTTGACTGGTGGGGGCGAAGTGGGAATTTCGGATTGGAAGGAAGTAGTGAGTGGGGTCCCACAGGGGTCTATTCTCGGCCCCTTGTTATTTACTATTTTTATCGCAGATAATGTAAAAAATATTAAGCATTGCAAATACCATCTATATGCAGATGATCTTCAAATTTACTTACCAACATCATTGGAAAATTTACAGGGGGCTGTGAGGGACATAAATTTGGATCTCTATGGCATATCTGCACGGGCCACAAATAACTCGCTTTTTATAAATCCAAACAAAACACAAGCAATCCTTTTTTCAAGAAGTGAAATTAATACTGCAGGCCTTAATATTATATTAAATAATATACAAATTGCTTGATCTGATGAAGTAAAAAAACCTTCGTCTCCACATGGATAAATGTTTAACTTTTAACAGCCACATCAATAGTGTATGTCGGAGATCATTTTATGCATTAAAGTTAATTTATGAATATAAGAACATATTTAACTGTGAAATTAAAAAAACCTTGACGAACTCACTGGTCCTTTCCATACCTGCATATTTAGATGTAGTGTACGGCCCATTCCTGTCTGCCTTTAATAAATTCCGCATACAAAAGATTCAAAATTCGTGTGTTAGATATGTAAAGAGACTTTCCCGTAGAGATCAAGTGACCGAGCATATAGTGGATGTTTATGGACTTAACATGGCCCAAGGGCGCTTTGTACATATGAGCTGCTTGGCGCATAAAATTGTAGTCACTGACATTCCTTCTTATCTTTCCGAATGTATGATAAGACGTGGAAATGCACATAATGTAAATATTCGCAACAAAGAAGCAATGTGTATCCCCCAGCATAAAACACAACTTTTTTAAAATTGTTATTATTATCTTGCAGCTCATGTGTATAATATTTTGCCAGACTACTTAAAGGTACTGGGCCCCAGATATTTTAGGACTAGGTGTAAGGACTATGTATCTGCCACACAGTTAAAATTGTAGGCTACTGTATTTTGTTTGTATTTTTGTTTGTTATGTAGATCGGTGTTATGTTTAGGTGGTTATGAAAACGCGTTAACAGTAATCTCCACCTTTTGTATATTTTAATGTACAATAAATACATTTTTACTTTTACTTTTACTCATATTCAGATTTCTTTTCAAAATAAACTTCGTTTGATTTACCTATTATGTATACATACACTTTAATCTGTAGACTTATCTACAAGGGTTTTCGAGGGGTTTATTTGAATTTTCTCGACGACATATCCGCCGAACGTGTTAAAGGAGGACGAGACCTAGTTGGTGCATTTGTGTCAGCCTTTAAATAAATTTGAAGGAATCCGTTGGATATGCTTGAGCTCGTACATGATCTTCCGTGTATTTCATCATAGATCATCAGATTTGATTGATAATGAGTCGACTTATTCCATTCTTGTTGAGGATATATTATTCATTTTATATTTCAGTTCACTTCTGATTTATATAGTTCTGCGCGTGTTCTGTCGATTCCTGAGACTATGTTTGACTCATGATTCTTGCTGCTGTTTACTTCTACTGAACGTGGCTTTGACAATGAAATGGATTTAAACTGTAAACATCACCGTTAAATAAATCATAATGGGGAAGTAATATCCCTCAAGGTAGACAACTTAGCTCACTTGAGCTCGCTCCAGGAAGTTTATCCGTCACCCAAACTAACTCGAATTAATTAACAAACACCTAAATTGAAAGAACATGGAAAAGTTTAAAGGCATAGAAAACGAGATATCCCTGGCATTAACTATATTTTTCCATTGCCTATAGGTGCAATTAAAACTTACCAATATCCATTCGTCCACGTCCTCGTCCCCTTGCCAAACGCCTACCTCGGAATAGCCCGCCCCTCATATTTTTCAGTCTTGTTAAATCTGCCAAAATTCTCCTTCTAGCATTAATAAACCAATTCTCTACTTGTAACAATGACAAATTGGTTTCTTTCATTAACTGTTGCTTCTCTACATCAGTTGGATATGGATGCTAAAAATGAACTGAATTGAAATACATTGGATGCTAAAATATCAATTAAACTGAAATACATTCACACAAAAATTAAAAAAAAAATTAACTAGCTAAATAAGTTAATTTATAAACATACCGATTGACAAAAACTAATAATCTTTTTTTGGCATATGTAACAAGTAGAATTGTGTGAAATCTGGGAACGGCAAACGAAAATGAACGTTCCAAAAACACATTTATTAGTTCTAAAGAAAAATAAGTTACGTTTCATAATGTTGTTTGTTTTACTATGCTCTAGAGTTAAGTTTCCAACTAACCAAAAAAAAAATAGGTTTAATATTTACAAGAAGTGATATTTTTGTTCTATCTTTTTCGCAATCTGTTGGAAGATCGAAAATAAATAAATCTACTCACATCTGTATGGTTAAATAACCATCTTTTGAGATGATTTTTCGCCTTTGTCGGTAGATGAGGTCTCTTTGCTAGAACCGAATGAGAGGGTGCGGCTGGTGCAGATCTCACTAAAAATAAAGAAATACTATGAACTGCTGTGATTTTTTTTCCGCAATGAGATTGATGATTCTGAGAAAAGTATGAAGTCAGCTTGGAAAGATGTAAAATTACTAAAACAACAAAAAGTGCAACAGTCAATAACAACCATAAAAAATAGGAGGGGAGTTATTGATAACAACTAACACAGTCAACATAGCAGTAAGCTTAATATTTTTTCAAGTTCTAAGTTAAGAAAGGGTTAATCAAATAAAAAGCACAAGAATATTAAATAACCAGAATCCAAACTCTCAACTGTCACCGTGTATATTGACTAAAAGCGCTGGGTGACCTTCAGTCCACGTCACAGCCAGATTTCCATGAGCGTGCTTACTGCATTTTGACTGATTTAATATTATCCATCTTATTAAGAAAATAGTACGGAGGGCGGGATAGCTAAATCATTGTTTATACAGTGCTGAACTTTAGTTGAGAATAAGTGAAACTAACCGAAAGTTGATTCGACGACTAGCCAAAATTAACCAAATCTTTTAAAATTGATTATAATATATCGGAACCGGCTCAAATAAATAAAATAAGTTGAGACTCGATAAAGAAGTATTCACTTCTATCACGTGTACTGTGATACTCGTGACTTTTTTTATTTGTAAAAATGAATGCCTATCTTTTTATGTACTATATTAATAGATTGTTTTGCATGTTAATGATATATCTGTTATAACTAGTTTAAATGACTAAATAAGTTGAGCCTAAGTGAAACTAACTGAAAGTTGCTTCAACGACTAACCAAAAGTAACCAAATCTATTAAAATTTCTCATAATGTATCGGAACCGGTTCAAATGACTAAAATAAGTTGAGACTATGCCAAACTAATCGAAAGTTGCTTCAACGACTAACCAAAACTAACCAAATCTATTAAAATTTATTATAACGTATCGGAACCGTCTCAAATAAGTAAAATAAGTTGAAACTAAGTAAAACTAACCAAAAGTTGATTAGACCACTAACCAATACTGACCAAAGCTATTAAAATTGATTAATATATGATTCTCTCACACTCTTTCTCTCTTATAACATCGATAAAGAAGTATTCACTTCTATCACGTGTAATGTGCTACTCGCGACTTTTTTTTGCCAATCTCGACGAATTATGGGGATCCTAGAGTCCAAAAAACTTAAATTCTGAAAAAAACAAAATTGTGTCCCTGTGTGTGTGTCTCTGTCCGTCACACGACTTTTCTCCAAAACCGTTAGGCCGATTTCTACCAAAATGGTTATTTAGGAGTTTCAGGACAATATCTCCAGACGTTTTATAATTTTTTTCTGTAACCTTACAATTAAGGATAGTTTATATAAAGAAGAATATAAAAAAATTCGTTTTCACAAAAAACGACCTTAACAATTTTCATTAGATTTTTCTATATGTTTACAATTTAGTAGGCAAATAATACGTACTACCCCGTTTTTCTGTGAAAAATCGGTGCAGTCCCTTTACTCCTGAGAAAAATGAACAAAATAGATTTTCTCGGAAACAGCTCCAACGATTTTCTTCAAAGTCTGTACTTATTTACCAATTAGTAAGGCAAATAATATGCACTTGTTTGTTTTCCTAGGGAAAATAAGATAAAGCCACTTTACTAGTGAAAATATTGACCTTCCAATTTTTCCCAGTTCTGTGGCGGAGCTATGTGCCTTTTTTTTTTCTTAATTCCAATAAGCGAGAAATTAGTACCGTTTATTTAAGAATTTTTCCAAACCATCAGTGTTTTTCAAATTCACAGATATCCGTTTTGATGAGTTTTCAGCATATGGGCTTACTTTTAATTTTAAAACCATTCCAAATAATAATGTCCTGTTGAATCCTATCATATCAAAATACTCCGCTATATTAACGCTGCCAGATATTTCATTAACATTATTAATATAGTACATAAAAAGATAGGTATTCATATTTACAAATAGAAGTCACGAGTATCACAGTATGATTACGATACGCTATAATAAATTTTAATAGATTTGGTTAGTTTTGGTTAGTCTTTCAAACAACTTTCGGGTAATTTCACTTAGTATCAACTTATTTTAGTCATTTGAACCGGTTACGATACGTTATAATCAATTTTAATAGATTTGGTTAGTCGTCCAATCAACTTTTGGGTAGTTTCACTTAGTATCAACTTACTTTATTCACTTGAACCGGTTCGATATGTTATAATAAATTTTAATAGATTTGGTTAGTTTTGGTTAGTCGTTGACGCAACTGTCGATTATTTTCACTTAGTCTCAACTAATTTTAGCCATTTGAACCGGTTCCGATACATTATAATAAATTTTAATATATTTGGTTAGTTTTGGTTAGTCGTTGAATCAACTTACGGTTAGTTTCATCTTATTTTAGTCATTTGATCCGGTTACGATACGTTATAATAAATTTTAATAGATTAGGTTAGTTTTGATTGGCCGTCCACCAAGTGTGGTACTTAGTACCTTAGTAGTTTGACATATAGAACGAAACCTGCATCATGCATGCAAACAAATTTTCCAACATGGCGGGCGACGACATGTCTGCGAATCTTCAGCGAAGTAATTTAGAAAATGTGTGCGTTCATTGCAAAAAAAATATTGCAACTACAGTGCAAAAGTGCTCAATATGCAAAGGGAAGTTCCATCCAGCATGCTTGACACAGGCTGCTCAATTGAAATCTGCAGTTTGCAAGCATATAGCTGAACAAACAAATAATGGCGTCTCTAAGGAAGATTTAACAATAACAAGTGATCAACGTGATAGTGAAATAATGTTATATCTAAAAAGAATCATAAAAGAGCTTGAAGAGAAGAATTCAATACTATCGGAAAATTGCGATTTATGGAGGACGCGGGCGTTAGAATTGAAAGAAAAATTGGAAAAGCATGGTGTTCCTGAACAAAAAACATCGACAGAAATTCCTCGGATTCCTTCGTCCCTTTTCCCCCCTTCACATTCCGATGTAGTTGCCACTCAGGTAAATAAACCACAACAACGTTGCCAAAGCAGCGATCAACATAACGATACAACGTTGCAGCAACTAACGCCAATAGGAGAAAAAGAAGAAGAAAAGGAAAATGGTTTTGAGCATCAAAAATCTAGAGGCTTTCGCAGAACAGGCCATAACCCCCGTTACAACGGCCAACAACAACAACACTTGCTTTTTTGATATATTTTTTTACTATTTTGATAGGTCATTTCCGGTGTGCACTTGCCGAACTAGGCCTAACAGGAAATCATGGATTAACAGTGAAATTAAAAACTATTCGAGCTATATAAAGGATTTGTACGTATGGTACCAGCATACGAGTAGTCCTATCGTTTATGATACATATAAAAGGGAGGGGAAGAAATATCGTAAGTACATATCAGACTATCAAAGATCCATAAATGATAACAGAATAGTGAATTCTAATAACAGCAGTAAAACTGCATGGGGTATTATAAACTCGGAAAGAAATAAAAAATCTATGAGTGATCCTATTACTGTTTCGAACAATGGCCTAGAGATCAATGATCTCCAGCAAATCGCAGGATTATTCAACAAGTATTTTAAACTATCTAGGGATGATAATCATATAAACACTATAAATTTGATAGATATGGGAGTGCCCACACTTTTCCTTCAACCGGTTGATCCTCAGGAAATATTCAATATCATCATGAAGATGCCAAATAAATATTCATCAGGCATAGATGAAATCCCCATTTATACACTGAAATTTGCTGGGGAGTACCTTGCTGCTCCTTTGGCAGATATAGTGAATTAAGCCATATCAACTCAAGTTTTTCCATCAGCCCTCAAGATCGCAAAAATAATCCCTATACATAAAAAAGGATGTAAACAGTGTATTGAAAATTATCGGCCAGTGTCACTGTTGCCGGCAGTATCGAAGGTCATTGAAAGAGTTTTATATAACAGAATGATGGATTACCTTGATGTCCATGGTATCCTAACAGATAATCAGTTTGGATTCAGACCTAAACAGTCAACTGAGATGGCAATATATAACGTAGTAAGCTATATAATGGACCAATTGGATAGTAAGAACAAAGTAGCGGGGCCTGTCAAAGGCCTTCGATGCCGTTGACCATGACATTTTGCTTGATCGAGTACAATGTTATGGATTGCGAGGAGCATGTGCAATGTTGTTAAAATCATATCTGAGTGGACGCAAACAGTGTGTTTGTTTGGTGAGCAATGGAAAAGAATTGTTTTCCGAAATGACTGATGTGGAGAGAGGTGTCCCACAAGGCTCGATCTTGGGTCCGCTTCTGTTCCTTCTGTACGCAACTAGTCTTGGTGGCGAGATTCGCTCTGGGCTTCTCTGTCAGTATGCTGATGATACCTCAGTATTGCTGTCGGGGAGAACGCTCGGGGACTTGTCGCCGGTCTTTCATAAACAAAATTAAAGGTACGAACCTTAAGGAAGGTGAAATTTTAATCTCGTTTGATGTTTGCTCATTGTTCCCTAGTGTACCATCCCACAGACCTTGCAATACCTTGGTGAATTATTTGAGATGAACAGTTTTGATAACGAAATGAAACAAGAATATTTAACTTTAACCAAACTTTGCATGGATCAAAATTATTTTCAATATAAAAATAACTATTACCAACAACTTGAAGGCACGGCAATGGGCAACTGTTCATCGCCGTTCTTAGCTAACCTTTTCATGAAATCAGTCAAGAGTTCGAATATTTTCCAAGGGTATGGTACAGGTATGTGGATGACATTTTCGCGATTTTCGACACAAAAACCGCTAATATCGAAGATTTTGCAACCAACCTAAAGAACCGTTTCCCCACCATTAAATTTACTTATGAAGTCGAGAACAATGGCAAACTTCCATTTTTGGATACTTTAGTAATTAGGAACGATAATAACACACTAGAATTTGATATTTATAGAAAAAGTACTGCCACTAACCGATATATTCCTAATGATTCCTTCCACTGCGACCTACACAAAATGGCCAGCTTTCATTTTTTGGTACACCGTATGGTTAACTTTCCTCTCAGCAGAGAAAGACTTAATAATGAAAAGGAGAAAATTAGGAATAGAGCGAAAGTTAATGGTTTTAATACTAACTTAATAAATAGGCTAATTAATAGGCATTTGTTTAGAAAGACCATTCGTGACTCCACTTCTTTCGTCAATCAGGATGACAATACAAAATATGTCTCGATACCATATAATCCTCAGTATACTAGACTTCAAAAAGTCTTTAAGGAAGTAGGTTTAAAATTAGTATACCAAACTCAGTTCAACATTAAGAAATTATTAGGGGGTCCAAAGGACAAAATTGAAATATTAGAAAGAAGTGGAATATATGAAATTGGATGCATGGATTGTAACCAAAAGTATGTTGGGCAAACTAGAAGATCTATACAAACGAGATTCAAGGAACACATAGCTCATTTAAAGTATGGTAGAACAGAAAAATCAAGTGTTGCCGAGCATAGAATAACAATTAAAAATTTAAAATTAATTCATAATATAACTGATAGGAGATTATTAGACGCATATGAAAGTATGGAAATTATTAAATGTAAGAATAGTTTAAATAGAGATAGAGGGCCTATTCCGTATAGTCCATTGTATTGGTTGATCGAGCGTGACTAGTGAGATTCCAGGATTGGTCCCTTTGGTTCCGCTTGATTAAGCAAACATTTAGTATAAAAGCGAGTTAGGTAGAGTTTTAATTTTAGTTTTAATCATCTCCTGATGATGCTAACATGGTTAGCGAAACGCGCGTCGAGTGCAATAATTCTGTTTCGGTATTGTGGATAAAACTCCGTTTTAATGCATGTTGCCGAAGGTTCCAAACCCCAACATAGTATATAGGTATTACCTTGGCTATTTCCTTTCTTAGAAGTAGACGTCTTCAAACATAGGTTGAAAATAATTTGTAGAGGTTCTGAAAGATAATCTCTACAACCCCTCACAATATACCCAGAAACACTGTCAGGACCAATGGCCCTATTACCTTTAATTTCATATAGCGCATTTTTTACTTGTTCCATGGTGAAATATCTGTCACAGAAGTATGATTTACACTCCCGACCAGTGCAGCCGTAGGAACCGCCATCATCCACAAATACAGAACGGAAGAAAGTAGCAAATCCCCCAACCAGATTATGTGTACCACTGAAAGTCTCCCCTTTATAAGTCATCTCATCATTAATATCACGATGTTCTTTCTGGGTTTTAAGGTAGGACCAAAAATACTTTGGGATGCACTTCAATGACTGCTCAACATCTCGCATGTACATATTATGAGCCTGTTTAATGTTGGATTTAATATCTCGTCTAATAGAATTATATTTACATTTCCAAAATATCAACTTTGTTTTCCTAAACCTGAGCAAGTATTTCTGTTTAACTTCAATTTGTTTAATATGGGAATTGAAACATACTGGATATTTGCCTCCAACCTGTTTAGTTTTAGGGACACACTCACTAAATATTTCAAATAGGGCACCATAAAACATATCGGCATCTGTAGCATCTTTCAAAAATTGTCAATTAATATCCTTTAAGATATTGATCATGTCCAAATAATTGGCTTCTCTGTAATTAAACTTAGTGGTACCCACGTGTTTACATCCCTCAGCAATGAAACCATGTGCCACAGTTACTAACACACCCGGATGATGAGGATCCACCGATAGCAACGGGTCTCTAAAGCGCTTATAACAAAATCGAGCATGACACCATTTGCATTTCTGACATTGTTTAATTGTTGCAGGTTATTATATGCTAAAAAAACTTTTACAATTTACTAGAATTCCACCAGTGGATAATGTGTTGACATAACTTGGAATATTAAAATCGCCCAAAATGATATACATATCATTATTACCATTGCCAGCACTCAAACCTGACTCAATAGCATCATCAAACTTATAAGAATCGATCTTACAGTTAGAAGGAAAATACCCAACAACATACAAGTCACTCACATTATTCACACGCACACGAACACAGATTAAAAAGATATTGGTAGAAAAACCCTCACCCTTCTGACACTGCTGATTGTGCTTCCTCAAATTCTGCAACGTCTTAAAGGGCACATTGCAAAAGTTACATAGATAATCTTCTTCATGAACTCTTGTTTTATGTGTATGAAGTGAAGGTACATTCGGAAACTTCTTATCACAGTGGTTGCATGTAAATAGGCCATGCTCATCCTTTTCTATTGGTGTATATGTTATTTGCTGGCTTTGCCTTTGAATTTTTGACGATGCTCTTACTGAAAACATTAATTGTTTAGGATAATTTACCTTCAACATTAGCATTTAAAGATCCTTTACACAAATAGTGCACTATGTAAAAATCGATCTCTCCTATTGGTCGATCTATCTCGTATTACGAGATGTCTGCATGATGCAATCGATTTCTGTCAAGAGCTCTTGTGGTGTAGAGGTTTATACAGCTGGGTCTCACCTGGACGGCCGAGGTTCGAACCCCGTTGCTGTTTTTTTTTAAAAAGATTATGTTTCTAAACAGTTTTTTTCTTGATTTTGGGTATGTCTTGGGTTAGTTTGGGTTAGCACCTGGTTAGTTTCCTTTCCTTGAGCCCTCGTAGCGAGCGGAGGGCCATGCGGATCGACCAATAGGAAAGGCCGATTTTTATATAGTGCACTATTTGTGTAAAGGATCTTATAATGCTCAACATTATATACAGTATGTCTCACTAACTTGGAACCATATGGGAAACTTCTTT
>JAEQML010053692.1:0-39811 GCA_016904865.1 Pissodes strobi
CACAGAATGGTTGCATCATCCGCAAACAGGGTGAACTGTCCAGAGATGTCCAGACCCGAGAAATCATTAATATAAATTAAAAATAGTATCGGGCCAAGAACCGATCCCTGAGGCACACCATAGTCCAGCTTCCGTTGTTCAGAACTGCACTGATTAAAAGAAACACTGTGAAGTCTTTCCGTTAGGTAAGACTTGAACCAGCTCAGTGATTTCCCTCGAAACCCATATGACTCAAGCTTCCACAGCAGTATTCCATGGTCCACACAGTCGAAGGCTTTCGACAGATCACAGAACACTGCTGCGGCGGCCTCCCCATCGTTGAGTTCCAAGTATAGGTCTTCCAAGAATGCAAACACTGCATTCGTCGTCCCCTTTGCAGTCTGGAAACAAACTGTTTAGGGCTCAATATTTTATTGACCTCCAGGAAGGAGACCATTCTTGCTTTGGAAATCTTCTCAACGACCTTCGACAAAGTGGGCAGAAGAGCAATCGGTCTATAGTGTGAAGGACATTTCCCATCACCACCCTTAAATAATGGAGTAACAGTAGCAATCTTCAAAGAAGAAGGAAATGATCCACTAAGAAAAGACACATTAATGCATTCGGCCAAGACCCCCAAAACCGAGTCCGGGAGCTACAACAATACTGTTGCAGAAATATCATCCCAACCCGATGTTTTACCATTCCTTATTTGCCCAAGAACTGCTCTTAGTTCCATAGTCGCTATATAAATTTGCTTTATTCGAAAGTGAAGCCGCTACAGAGCAGAAAAAATCATTCAATTGATCAGGAGACAGCCCAGAATCTGCCCTGTCATGCCTACTCTTACCCCTAATTTCATTGACAATATTCCAAGTTTCTCTTTGTCTGTTTCTGGAAGAATTAATTCGATCTTGGTAATAGATATCTTTAGCAATCTTGATGGTACGACGATAAATCATTCTATATCTAAAAATGTAAAATGTAGTGAAGAATATATTGTCAATGAAGAACTTCCTAACATAATGCAGACAACGCAGATTCCTGGAAGAAACTCTTATTCCCTTTGTTACCCAGGGCTTTCTAGATGTATGCCTTAAATATTTAATTGGAAAACAGGAATCAAAACGCATGCACAGCCTCTTGTGGAAAGCCCCAAGAGGATCGGTGTCACCCAAGACGGACTGCCAATCATCAGCATTACAAACCTCCGCGAACCTATTATAGTTCCGCCGTGTGAACAGTCTACCCTTTCTTTTTCTTCTAATTGCACCATTATTCTTTTTCTTCACGACAAACCTACACGAAATAGCTTCATGATCAGACAGTGCTGCATTTATTTACCTTCAACGTTATCTGTTTCTATATTAGTACACACGTAATCAATTAAAGTAGATGAGTGAGCTGTAATTCGCGTAGGTGAGTCCACTGCCATTTGCAGATCAAACGAAGTTAATAGCCCCCCCAGTAACTGCGTATCAGCATCATGTGAATTCATAAAATTTATGTTCCAGTCGCCACAAAGAATTATGGCAGACCCTATAGGTAAATCCGACAATACAAGCTCAAGCCTAAGCAAAAAATCAGCAACGTTGCCCGTTGGAGCTCTGTACAAACATAAAACAAACAACTTCATGTCAGGACAATGAATCACTGACATTTCAAACACCCTATCCTCCACTAAATGACTAAATCTACCATACATTTCAAAGTAACACAAGCTCAAGAATGACTCCTTCACAAGTATCATTGTTCCCCCATGAGTAAGATTCGAGCGACAATAACCATCCAACACTACATAATGTTGTAAACATATTGGTTCTCCAGGTCTCAACCAGTGCTCGCAGAGGAGCACTAGTTCTGGATGATTCAGACTATCCAGCAAGATAGAAAGTTCATCCGATTTATTCCTGACCGACTGGATATTCAGAACCATCATTGACATGGAGATAGAAGAATAGAGGGGTCTAAAAAATTATTATTTCCCCCTACAACATGCCTATTCTCCATTAACTCGCTTCTAAAATTATCATCATACACGTTGCCGGAATGAGTACTCGAATGAAGGTCAATGCACCTAGGCACAGATATAAGTGCTGCTCTGGTGGAACAATAACCCGTGATGCAGTCCGATATTAACTTGCTCAACGCCATGCGTGTGAGCCTAGGGCCTTGCCCAAACTTAAAATTTTCTATTGTCATTATTGAGGCCCTACTCTTCCTACTATACAATTTGAGATATTGCTTTATTCTACTATACATATACTTATTATTATCTAACTGAAGGTTGCTTTCGTAGCAAACAATCAAGTTAGTGAATCTGCTAATTGAGAACACTTGTCTTAAAACCGCATTCCCAAGCACTCTCCTAACGTTAAAATTCAGACATACAACAACAAAATCATTCTGTGCATAGTTCTGGGTGGCATAAAAAATGGTCTTAGTTATTTCTTCAAAAGGTGCAAATGGTTTCACTATACCTGTCACTTCATATAAGTCATTGCACAGAAGAGAGTTTAAAATCACTGAACAGTTCCTGGCACTTTCATCTCCCAGAATCAAAATTCTCCTCCTGATGCGCATTATAAGATCCTTTACACAAATAGTGCACTAAATAAAAATCGGCCTTTCCCATTGGTCGATCCGCATGGCCCTCCGCTCGCTTCGTTCGCTACGGGGGCTCAAGAAAAGGAAACTAACCAGGTGCTAACCCAGTCTAACCCAAGGCATACCCAAAATCAAGAAAAAAAGCTGTTTAGAGACATAATCTCTAAAAAAAAAATAAAAAAAGCGACGGGGTTCGAACCCGCGTTTTCCAAGTGAGACCCAACGATCTAAACCTCTACACCACGAGAGCTCTCGATAGAAATTGATTGCATCACGCAGGCATATCGTAATACGAGATAGATCGACCAATAGGAGAGGTCGATTTTTACATAGTGCACTATTTGTGTAAAGGATCTTTAAATGCTCCTGATGCGACCACCATCTGATTTCCCCTTATCAGACATCATTCTGCAATCGTTCATTTCTTCTGAAAGTAACACACTCGGTCCGCAGCTGTTGAATTCGTGAAGTTGTTTCTCCAGGCGTGAGATCTCCATTACATGCAATTTATTTTCAGCTGAAAGTGTTTCAATTGAAGTAGCTAAACTTAGCCTCAAATTTTCTAGATCAACAATTCTGTCCTTTAATTTTATATTGTTACGTTTTTCCCGTGGGTTCTTAACAGAATTACAACTTTGCTATTTTCAACTAATACTCTCTTTATTCACTACCACTGTATACAATTTAACACTCTAAACTACTCTTATAACTTTACCACTAATATCTATTCAACACTCAATGATTAACTGAACTGAACTGACTAACCGACTGTCTAACATTCGCCTTAGGTCTGCTTATATATAATCTTAAATCTATCACGAATATTCGGGAAGTTATTCCGACGCCACTCTATATGATCTCGACGAGGCCATCGAGACAATTCCAGCGATCCTGAAACTTCGCGACCGGCCGGGCGATGAGTCATACAGACAGGGAAGCGAGCGGCACGGCGGCGGCTAGTTTTACAGGGTAGCACAAAACGTTCGGATGGTTGTATAGGCTAGCCGTAACATTGCCTCCCTCTTAATTCTGATCGTCCCGATCAGCTACTTCATGTCCGTGATATGCTTTCAACCTGTCGAGGTGGACAACTTTCAGTATGCTTCTGGGGCTACGCTGAATTCTATACACAACGTCATTAATTCTTTTGATGACCGTATAGGGTCCTTCCCATACTGGTGTTAGCTTGGGAGATCTTCCTGTCTTCCTTTGCGGGTTATATAACCAGACTTTATCGTTCATCCGAAATCCCCTAGAGTTAGCTTGGAGATCATATCGAGCCTTCATTCGGTCACTGGCGAGACGTTCAAACGGTAGTCCCACATCATTCTGTTTCATCTTCCCACTGGATCTTGTCTGGGATCCTTGACTTGAGGCACAGGTTGAACACTGCTGGCACCATGATTTCACATCCTGGCAGTAGTTGACCCAGTAAAATCTGTCGCGGATCTTATCAATCATTCCGTTAACTCCGAGATGAGCACCAAACTTTCTATTATGTACTTCGTCCAGAACTTCCGATACCCTCTTCCTTGTTACCACTAACTGCGTCTTCACTACTTTGCCATCGGCGCTTTCCCAGGCTCGTTTAAGGAGTCCATTTTCAACTACCAGGGAGTCCCACTGAGCCCACAGAGATTTAAAAGTAGATCCCTTAGTTGAAATATCTCCCCAGCTTGGTCTTGGTTGACGTTCTTCCTTAGCTTTTAGTAGTAGTGCTATTTCATTATCCTCAAGCTGATCTTTCTTTAGTTGCCCTGTGGTCCACTGCCGATCAACCTTAAACCTGATTCGTCTAATGGGAGTGATTCCTTCTTGTTGGTCAATTCTTTGGCGATGTTTATAATTATCCTCACATGACCTTCTGGATAAAGCATCTATATTACTATGCCATCTTCCTTCCCTGTCCTTAGCCTTAAAGTTATATTGTGTCAACTCTTCCTGACTTGGCTTTGAACTGCTGTTGTCTCTGGATGGAGCTGTAGGTCGTAGTTGTACTCGACAGTCTCTCTTAAAATGCCCAATGTTGCCACATATATAGCACTGATTTGAAACATTTCGGTTACGTGGCCTATCTTCTAGTGGCTCCCGGAATCTTTGTACTTGACAGTCCCTTTTGAAATGTCCAGTCCTGCCGCATCTATAGCACTGATTTATAGCATTTTGATTACATGGTCTAACTTCTGTTGGCTCCCGGAATATCCGTACTCGACAGTCCCTTCTGAAATGTCCAGTCTTTCCACATCTATAGCACTGATTTGATGTATTTCGGCTATGTGGCCTATCTTCTATTGGCTCCTGGAATCTTTGTACTCGACAGGCCCTTTTGAAGTGTCCAGTCTTGCCACATCTATAACACTGATTACGGTTGTATGGCCTAACTTCTAGTGACTCCCTGAATCTCCCCGTAGCCTGAAGAACTTCGGTTAATTTCTTCAAAATACCGCCCATTTCAGTTAGTTTACAATTGTGCGCCAAATTTTCTTCCTTGATGGATACTTCCCTGATTGCTGGCTTAGAGATGTTACAGGCCGCCTCGATTTCCAGAGCTCTACCCAAAACTTCACGGCTGCTATCAAATTTGGCTAGGCGTAGCATTTTCTGAGTTTCTGGATCTCTGATACCATCCACGAAATATTGGGCAGCAAGTTCCTCTTGAAATTCCTCTGTCGCTCCCGGGTAGGCCAATTGAATGAGACGTCTAATGTCTGACTCAAACTCTTGCAGGTTTTCACCAGGCTTCTGATGTCGGGACTTAACTTGTGCCTTATACAGTTGCCTTCTATGTTGGTCTCCAAATCGTCTCTCCAGGGCAGCTGCAAGTATGTCATATTTCCCCTGTTGGCTGATGGGAATAGTCTGCAATAGTTCCAGGGCAGATCCACGAAGCGCAACCACTAGTGATGTAGCCATTTCTTCGTTATTCCAACCGTTGGCAACAGCAGCGGCTTCAAATTGCCTTCTGTACATTGTCCACGATGTTTGACCGTCATACGTTGGAGGTTTGATGTTTTGTCCTGAGGCGAATGCCCTCTCGGTGGGTACTTGATGTTTTAGTCTGGTAACTTCTGCTTGTAGATTCTTCATTTCTTTCTGTACGTCTCCTACTTCTTTTTGTACATTTCCAACTTCTTTTTGTACATTTCCCACTTCTTTTTGTACAGTTCCAACTTCTTTTTGTATATTGTTTACTTCTTTTTCAAATTTCTCATTTTGCCCGTCCAATATTTTCTGTAATTTTCCTTGCTCGCCTACGATTACATCAAGCATCCATTTCTGAAGCTGGTCCTGCTCTGCTTGTCTTCTACGTTCCTCCTCTTCCCGATCCGCTTGCCTTCTACGTTCATCCTCTTCCCGATCCGCTTGCTTTTTCTCTTCTTGATCTTGTAAAATTTTCTGAAGCCGGTCCTGTTCCTCTTTCCGATCCGCTTGCTTTTTATCTTCTTGATCTTGAAAAATTTTTTGAAGCCTGTCCTGTTCTGCTTGCTTCTCAGCATTTAGATTTTCCATGAAATCGGCCAACATTTTATTTATTTGCTCCATTTCTGCTGTTTGTTGCCTTGTATTGACCATAGAATGTTATAAAACTTTACCAGAATCCAGCAATCAAACGGTCTCGTTGACGTACTTGTACTTCTTTGAAAAATACTTCGCAAGTCCGGTCCCGTCACAATCCGACTTCTGACACCAAATGTTACGTTTTTCCCGTGGGTTCTTAACAGAATTACAACTTTGCTATTTTCAACTAATACTCTCTTTATTCACTACCACTGTATACAATTTAACACTCTAAACTACTCTTATAACTTTACCACTAATATCTATTCAACACTCAATGATTAACTGAACTGAACTGACTAACCGACTGTCTAACATTCGCCTTAGGTCTGCTTATATATAATCTTAAATCTATCACGAATATTCGGGAAGTTATTCCGACGCCACTCTATATGATCTCGACGAGGCCATCGAGACAATTCCAGCGATCCTGAAACTTCGCGACCGGCCGGGCGATGAGTCATACAGACAGGGAAGCGAGCGGCACGGCGGCGGCTAGTTTTATAGGGTAGCACAAAAACGTTCGGATGGTTGTATAGGCTAGCCGTAACAATATGTTCCGTTGTTAGCCTTAAAATATCCATTTCCATATCATTAGAAACTGACCGATTAGACTCGTTTTGCATATTTGGCGTGACTTCCATTTCATCCTCCAACTGGTTTCTCAGCAGTGATATTGCTCCATTGACTGTGTTATCCTCAGTTTGGGCATCATTGTCTTTGGTAGCGATATAAGTTTGAGTAGCGATATAAGTTTGAGTAGAAGAATTTCGATACTCTATTTGAGAAGGCGTTTCTCTAGCTGTGAGATCCAATATCTTTTTACGAAGTTCATGAATCGTCACTTTATGACTCTCAATCTCCTTAATGTATTGTTCTTCCGTAGTAGATGCATCCAATACGAATGAGGCCGATGTGCGCTTTAAACGAGTTATATGCTGCATCTTGCAGTCATTTTCATTCTTTAAATCAGCTATTATACCTCTCAAATCGTCAATGACCTCCGTGTCACCCTCCATAGCTCTTTCAGAGCACCGCCGTGAGCACCATATTAACTGACCCTCCACAACCTCATATGTTTTCCTGCTTCTATTGAAACAGCTCTGGTGATACACCTTTTTACAAATCAGACATATCAAGTTGGAATGCTCTTTCAGTTTGCAACAAGAAAAGTGGGTTGCCATTTTTTTTACCAATTTAGATCATAGTTTCATAATGTTAAGCTATTATTATTAAACAATCTCCTAAAGCCCGGTCCTGCATTAATAATTTTAACAGTGAAGACCAATCATACAACAAAAAGCATCAGGCTTGTTGAAGAAATAAACATTGGGCAAAAAAGAGCATAGTACATCAGGAAATTATATTAGTTTGCCATTAGCATTGTAGCATTCTTGGAATTCCATAAAACGACTTTATATCGATGTGTTTGAACGAAACAATAAAAACATATCCATTTTTTTTTCTTTCAAGCAATATAGCATATCTTTATTTGTGCCTTTAAAAAGATGCAGAACTAGTATGTATCCAAAATGGTTTTCACCCGAGTTACGACAACTTACATTTCAAAAAAGAAACGCACAAAATTTACATTCAATCAGGATATCATGTTAATTATAGAGAATTTTCAAGATTACTCTTGGAGTTTAAGAGGGTACGAGAGATAGGTTGGTCTCAATATTTAGCTAGGGTTGACAATGAATTCATATCTGATCCGAGGTGTTTTTGGAAATATGTCGGGAATCTTAAAGTAAATCATTAATTTCCTCAGTCCATGCTTTATGGTGAGGAGTTAGCTGATAGTGGCCAGGACATTGTAGACCTGCTTGAAAAGAACTTCGAAACTGTATATACGCCAGGCAATAATGCTAATTCGTTAAAACTGACCACCCCCTCTAATATGTCAGAGAATTTCAATTACAACCATATTTCCAAAGAAGAAATATACAATAAAATAGTTAAACATTCCAAAACACCTTGGGTCCTGACGGGACTCCTAATTGTTTGTTTTTTAAAACAATGTATATGCAGTCTTGCAATTCCTTTGCATGTTTATTTATTTATTTTGTAACAAGCAAATTTTGGAGAGGCGACGTGCAACGTTCAAATAGGCGAGGACGTGACAACCCTGGAAAACGAATGGCGCAGCAGTAGTTATATAATACGGAGTATATAGATAGATTAGAAATAAGGCGTAGATATAGTTACTGTATGAATAGCAGAGTCGACTCATGGCGTTATGTAATTATGATAACTGTACTGGCGAAGGTGTATTGGCGAAATAAAACGTGTTCTAAAAATTAATCGTTTACAGATCAGAAGTTGGGATATCCTACGTATTGTGTTATTTGTTGTGGAGAACGGTCAAATACGCGATTTCGGCGAGTTAAATCGCAGTGGCAACTTAGTGTTAGTGCTCGATTACGAGTTGGAATTAAGCGACGGTGACCACGGCGAAGGCGAATCGGCGATGGAAGACGAAACAGTCTCCATGGTACATAAGCTGTTGAAAGGCGGTTTGGCAACTAGTATCCAGCAGATTGTGGCGGCCGAAATGGCAAGGGTGGCGAAGCAAAAGGCGGCCGAAACGGTAAAGGCGACGAAACAAAGGGCGGCCGTTGGTACTGGCGGTACCAAGGGCAACAAGAAGGGCGAAAAATCAGGTGAGCGCGTTCCTCAGGCGGTAGTAGAGCATGCTTGTAGCGATAGGGCAACCAAATGCCCTCGCATTCGCCTGTAGATCGAGAGGTAGACTGTCAATCAGACACGAAAGCGCCTTTGTGCCTGAAAGCCCACACCTTTCGATCAACACCATTTTATCATGATAATAATGGGTCATGGTTTCGCCATCCAATTTAACCCTCGCTATCATCTCCTTAAGCAGCTGAGCAAAGTCATGCACTCTAGGAAACGCCTTCCTTAGAGCCGCCTTTCAGTCTTCCCATGAGAGGTCATATTCATCGAGCCGATTAAACCAGCCCCTTGCTGCGCCTTGCAATTTCGCCTGCATAAAATAAGCTCTCTCATAGTTCGACCATTCATGAATATCGCCCAACTGATCAATTTTGCTCAACCACCTGACTACGTTACAGTCCTGACTGTCAGGATCGAAAGGGTCAAGAATGTCGCCGCCTGCCCTTGCCCTTGACCCCATACAGCCCAAACTGCAAGCGGAGTCCGCCTTATCGCTACAAGCATGCTCTACTACCGCCTGAGGAGCGCTCTCACCTGATTTATCGCCTTTTCTGATGCCCTTGATACCGCCAGTATCAACGGCCGCCCTTTGTTTCGTCGCCTTTACCATTTCGGCCGCCTTTTGCTTCGCCGACCTTGCCATTCCAGCCGCCACAATCTGCTGGATACTAGTTGCCAAACCGCCTTTAAACAGCTTATGTACCATGGAGACTGTTTCGTCTTCCATCGCCGAATCGCCTTCGCCGTGGTCACCGTCGCTCAATTCCAACTCGTAATCGAGCTCTAACTCTTCACTTCTGCCTTCCTCCATAGGAAATAACTTGAAAAACGCCTTTTACACACCAATGCCAATAAACACAGTTAAAATACGCCACAATTTTTACAATAATCACTAATTAATTAGCACACACTTCTTTATTATTATCGTGAATATCTGAAAAATCGCCAAATGTCAATCCACTGTCAAGGATAGCAACAAACGCCCGCCTTTTGTTATGAGTTTTTGTGATATCGCCACTCACACAAAAAAAAGAAGAAGATGCCACTGCGATTTAACTCGCCGAAATCGCGTATTTCACCGTTCTCCACAACAAATAACACAATACGTAGGTTATCCCGACTTCTGATCTGTAAACGATGAGTTTTTAGTAACACGTTTTATTTCGCCAATATTATTACAGCCACAAATATTTCCGCCTTACACCTTAATACTTCGCCAGGATAGTCATCATAATTACATAACGCCATGAGTCGACTCTGCTATCGTACAATAACTGTATCTACGCCTTATTTCTAATCTATATATATACTCCGTATTATATAACACCATGACTCGATTCGCCTTTCAGGGTTGTCACGTCCTCGCCTATTTGAACGTCGCCTCTCCAAAATTTGCTTGTTACAAAATTTCATTACAACTGAACTTACAATCAAAATAAAACTTAACATAAAATACATGATAAAATCAGAAAATATGACAATTAATACCTCTAAGAACAGATCTTCACTGGCTTAAAGATAGGAAAAATACATCACTCGACAGCTGATTGGCCACTATCATCATCCGGTTCAGAGAGTTGAATCTACCATATGTAGTACGATGATGCTCAACCTGAAAGGTGCTACTACCCCTCAGTACCCTAGCTGGAACTTGAAAATTGACATTAAATAGGAGATCCTCACTTTGTATAATATTATGGATGAGTTTGTAAATAAACATTATATCAAAACTATCACGTCGTTTCTTTAGAGTGTCTAGGTTTAACAACCTTAACAACACATCATAATCTACTAATTCACTCTCAATTTTAAGCTCAAATGCAATATATCTTTAAAAAAAAATTCTGGATTCGTTCAATGGAGTCTATGTGCACATTATAGTGAGGTGACCATACACAGGTGCTGTTCTCAAGTTGGCTTCTAACAAAAGAGATATATATATATAGAGTTTTAATTGCCAATATATTTGTAAAATAACGTGTATGTCGTTTAATAAACTCTAACATTTTAAAAGCTTTATTACAGCAGGCCTGTATATGATCAATAAAAAGTAGTTTTTTGTCAAAAATTATTCCCAAGTCAACTATTTCTACAACCTATTGTCCTCTAAGATATCTATTTACATTAGATTCAATTTGCTTGGTAAATTGGATGTACATACACTTATTTTAATTTAAGGACATTTTATTACAATCACACCACTTACAAAATCTATTAAGGTCCTCTTGCATCTCTCTACTAGAATCAGCTGTAATGATAGTTTTGAAAAACTTCAGAACTTCAGATCATCAGCATATAAAAGAAATTGACAATGATGGAAGCATGAGCCAATATCATTAATGAATAGATTAAAAAGAAGAGGTGCAAGATGGCCTCCTTGAGGCACCCCAGAAGTAACATTAATGATAGAGGAATGGAATCTCTTAACCTTAACAATCTGTTCTCTAGCTGTCATGTATGAGTACAGCCAAGATAACAGTGCGCCCCGATACCATATGCATGCAATTTGTCTCGCAATATGTCATGGTTGAGAGAGAGGCCAAAATTAAGGTCCTCCGCTCCGCAAAGAATGGTCTACATGATTCCCCTATTCAAGCCCATACGTGAATCTTAAAGCTCTCTTCTGAAGAACAAACAGACAGTTGAGTAAATACTGAGAGCAGCTACCCTGAAATGCGATCTCATATCTGAGATGGGACTCTATGACCCAGATGAAATCTTTTTCGATAACACAAAAATATGATGCTGAAACTTCAATCGATCATCAATCTGCAGTCCCAAAAACTTAGTACAAGGAAGATAGTTCACTGGTTCATTATTTAAAACTATATTACTTAACACACTTATAAGATAGGATATTAGTTTTTGAGATGTTAAAAGACAGTTTCACACCACTCCTTTATCTGAGCCAAATCTTTATGAATCATATCTCCCAACATATTGGCAGCATGAGCATGCCACAGGATTGAGGTGTCATCAGCAAAGAGTGTCACTCTGCCAGTAATCTTCAAAGTCGCAAGGTCATTAATGTAAATCAGAAGTAGAACTGGTCCAAGCACTGACTGCTGTGGCACACCACTTACAATAATTGATAAGTGTTCTGATATCTTATTATTTAAAAATACTGCTTGAGAGCAATCAGACAAATAAGACCCAAACCACCTGAGAGAATTCCCTCAAATGATTGAACGATTGATGCAGTACTAACAAATTATTTTTGAATATTTCCAAATGTTGTCAGATTAGTTTTTTTAAAGGGGAAAGGAAAATATCATACTTCTTATTCAATCAATGGAGAAGATTTAAAATATGTAAAAAGGATCAAGGATTTGGGGTTTATTTTTGATGAAGGGCTAACCTTCGTTGATCACATGAACACAGCTACAGTGCAGGCTTCAAAACTGTTGGGTTTTATTTTGAGAAACTGTTAACCATGCAGTTCACAGTTGTATGGTGGAGAGAGTTCACCATAAATTTGGTCGTTTCTATGCGTTTAAACTAAGAATAGTGATTGAAAATCAAGATTATTTTAGGCTAGAGAAACAACTTAACTTGCGGACACTTTCAGATTGAAGGGTTTTTGCTGCGCTTACTTTTTTGTATGGTATTATTAATAGTACAATTGATTGTTCTGATTTGTTGGGTGAAGTTAATGTTGATATACTTGCTAGAAATAAAAGATATAATTTCAGGTCCTTCTATGTTCCTTTTCACCTTACAGATTATGGTTTTAATTCACCTATTGATAGATACTCTAGAGTTGTTAACGATCATCACCTTGAAATATTTGGTATATCTTTAAGAGGCTTTAAAAAGTAATTTGGTTTTTGCTTACTATTATTATTAGACTAGTATTGAGAAAGGATGTATTGTTTAGTTTGGATGTTTTCTATGTCAAATCTATTTTCATAACATTTACAAGGTCTACAAGGCTCGACTAGAGAGGGTCCAACGTAAGTTTTTTAAATATCTTACAAGTTACAAGCTTGGAGCTCTGGATGAACTGGATAAGTTCAGCTCTATCTCCTTTGTCTTTTATCACTTGAGGACAGAAAAAGATTCTATGACTTGTATTTTGTATATGTATTAATGGTCATATTAACTGTCCTCACCATCTCAGTCAAATATGTATATCTTAAAATCCCATCCCGAAGTGCCCATAGTACTAATGGCCGTTCTCGTTCTCATCTTACCCATAGCCTTGCTTTTCTGAATTCTCATTGTGAGATTGATCTTTATGGAGGCTCATTTAATAAATACTGTTGCAGTGTTTTGTGGTTAAAGCCATGACTTTCTTATGCTTGGATACATCTTTCTAATATATATTTTTCTAGAGTTACATTTACTATAGTTACATGAATGTTAATTATTTGAAGTGTAATTTTGAAAATGGGGCATCCCATATATTGATAAAATAAAATGATATCCTGAATGTTTTGGCTTTGTTGTCAACTGGTTAGTATAAAATAAAGACCTAATTATAATTATAATTTGTATTTTATTGTTATAGATATATTGTTATAGTTTTGTTAAATTCGAAATTTAATATCATATATCACAATCCATATTGAAGTTTTTTACTATTTCGCTATAAAGAATTAAAACTTAATATCTTGGTCTGAGTCAGAGTGGATTACTGGACTCCACTCGAGTATCCTAGATGAGGAGGATATTATTTTGTGTTTTAAATCCCTCTATATAAATGTCCTGATCATCTTCAGTAAGTCTACAAATTCAAAATATATTAGTTTAGTTTATATGCTTAGTATTATCATTTGTCTGGTGTTTGTTTAAATCGAAATAATACAGATATTTCATTTGATAATTAAGTATATTGTGTTAAGGGTGTGTGATTAAATTAAAGAGTAGATAAATATAACACACTAAAATGCATTTAAAATTTTGAAAGCTTTAGTCAGTTACAAGAACTGCGAAATATTATTGTATTTGGCTCAATAAAAACTAAGCAGGCACCTAAATTAAATAGAATTGTACCTACACACTGACTTCTTCTTTTGTTTAATCTATTGTTATACCCATATCAGTGGGAACTGAATTTGAAATAGCATTAACTTTAGTATGTTACAGTATTTTTAAGTTTAGCTCATTATTTATTTATTTAAGGAATCTGCACTTGAGTCAAGTTTTGCAATATGGTTCTGATCTAATTTTGAGTATTAATATTGTTTCAATACAATTTTGATATAGAAGTGGAGTTGGTTTGCAACAGGTGAAAATTTATTAATCAGAACTTTTGACACTATTTTTTATATAATTATGTTATTTGTATAACTCTTAGGGCCATTCTATACGGGCAGTTAAAACGCGACTGTTTTGCCGCTAGCGACCACACCAAATTCCTCAAATCTACACGTGACTGTCAAAACGCGACTGTTAAACAGCGACCGAAACGCTGGACTCATTCTACATGGGCAGTTGAAACGCGGCTGTTTTGCAGCTGCGAAGGCCACTCCTATGTAGATGCGGCACAACCGCGTATTTTCGCCTCGTGTAGTTTGATTCTCGTTTATGACGCTAGCGGCCGCAACGCCTCCAGAGACGTTGCAACGACCACTAGCTGTTTCAACGCCGACTGAGGAAGCAGCAAAAACGCTCATGTAGATAGCGTCATTTAAAAGCATAGGTTTTCTTTAAATAGGCCGTTCCTAGCCGCAAAACAGTCGCGTTTTAACTGCCCATGTAGAATGGCTCTTAATCTCAATGATTTTTTCCACATTTCTCTGATTTAGTATTGTGTCATTTGAATTCTACTCACTAAAGAGTTAAATAAATGTACCTGTCTATTTGCCAACGCACACAGCCAATCAGCTTCGCTTTCAGGCTATTGCATGTGCAGAGAAACGAATGTATCAAAATTACCCATGTCTTATGGTTCAATGAATTACTTTCACATGCCATTTGGTGCAATGGACAGATCCTGTGCTTGTGATACGGCGGCCCGGGTTCGATTGCAGTGGCAAGACATGTTTTATTATTATTATTTTTTTAAAGATTATGTTGGTAAAAGGTTTTTTTCTTTCTGGAAAGTTGCGTATTTTTATTTAACAATGTTTACATGTGCAATGTAATAGCAGTTTGTCCTTGCAAATTGATTATTTTAGCTCTTTTAGACTTCTGTATTTCGCCACTTCTCTGCAGTCGAGTGAATAACGAGCCAAAACTGATAGATATACATATTATATAAAATTACAAAAAAATCACTTCCAGATGGGAATAACTTCAGAACGTGTTTCATCTTTGTTATATCGGCGAATTGTGCTGTAATTTCTTAGTGTTGAGAGGTTAATCCTAGAAAGGATGTTTAAGTATTGAACTGGTGTTTAAGTATTCACATACCCAAAAAGTACAATATCCAGCCTATGAATCTGCCGAACTAAAAAAAAGTAAATTAGAAGCTGTCTTAAGGTTGCTGGTGTAATATGCCTTCTAGTAACATTTAATTTTAACATAAAGTTTAAGCACTTACAAACATAAGTACTGTAAAGAAAGGATTGAAAATATTTGGTGAAAAGAGACAAAAAGATAACTGAGTGGTAGTTCATTTACTTAAGAATCTTTCATTTTTGATCCTACGAATAAGTCAGAATATGCCTCTATTCTCAGAATAATAATTTTCATTCTGTTCCATGTGGTACTGACACTGAGAAACTGAAACAGTAGACTTCTTTTGCCTCGAATTTTGTAACCTATCCTCATAGGACTTTAAAGAAGCATGATTGTATTGATTGTAGGAACATGAAATATGATTCTATTTGTTTACCTGTACTGATTAGAGGTTAAAAAATATAGAAGGTAATAACTTTTAATATCCGATATTAGTTCATACATATCACGTAGATATATACCAAGAAGATTGGAGAAAACTTATGCAATTCCGGGAATTAATATGTGGTATTCATTATGGGAAATAGTTACATTCTCACAGTGTGTTAAATTAAGATTAAAATATTCATTCAGACGGAGGTATCACATGCCCCCTTTATAAGTAGAGCGATAATTGGCTGTCATTAGGGGCTAAAATGCATAAAAACCAAGGACTTGTTTTTGTTATAAATATTGCATATTTATATCATAATAACGAATTTTTAATTTTGACGGAATTGTCTGTATCCATATTCGAACTGAAATTCTGTATCATCCTTTTAATCATGAGTATTATTTATTTTTACAGATGGGATGGACAAACGTCCTCTAGCCACTTCGCTACCCCGCTACCTCTCCAGTACGCGTCGAAATGGACCCAGTGGGCCCCTGGTATGCCTCCTATAATCGACTGGCCGCGCAGGCTGTCGCAGGAGAGCATCACCCCCTAGCGGCCGCTGCAGCAGCAGCAGCTGCCGCGGCCTCCGCCACAACCACAGCAGCCTCGGCGGTGTCAGCTCCCCCTGCGGCTGTACTACCAGGCGGCTTCCTGTCGCCTCCTACAGTGGGCTATGAGACTGTATTCAGCCCTTTGTTTCATGGCGCGGTAGCCGCCAGCGGTGCTAAGCCACATTATGTTGCCCAGGTAAGCCCTTTTTCCTAGAACTGGGGATAACAGTTAGCGATAAAAGAGTAAAGCCTGCAATGCAACCCATAATGACACTACAGCGTTAGCTGAACGTAATTATCATTGTCATTCACACATGTGT
Source organism: Pissodes strobi (assembly GCA_016904865.1). Lineage (NCBI taxonomy): Eukaryota > Metazoa > Arthropoda > Insecta > Coleoptera > Curculionidae > Pissodes > Pissodes strobi. The sequence goes on from JAEQML010053692.1 coordinate 16,491, forward strand.
GACCTAACAAAATTTTATCTATAATGAAATGACTTATATATATGAAGTATTATCCTTGCTAGATCTGATAGAGAAGAATAATAAATTATAAATGTTACTTCCAGAATGTGTTTATGCATTGTGTATTACTAAATACTAAACAAGGTGATTTTTGCAATTTCTGAAAGGATTGATGGATTAAATATGCTTGAAAATGTTAGACATTTTTGTCGGTTACAGAAACGGCGCACAGGGTGTCATACCTCAAAGAAAAGCACGTTTTAGAATTGATCGCGCCAATTGCAATGTGAACTCATCGTCACCCTGTTGCCCAATCTGCAATAGATGTTTCATGCATTTTATACTAACTTAAACTACAAATGTTTTCTAATGGGTTAAAGATTTGTATCAAAGAACCTTTTTATGGAAAAAACATGAGTACTTTCTGGGTTTTTCCAGTCCTAGTTGATTGTGTAGATCTGAATGTAATGAATGAAATATGCAGCTACTGCTGTCATAAGTTATTTAATACTACTTTTCGCTGCAGAATCTATTTCTGATAGTGAAATTATTGACATCAACCGCTCAGCATCTGTAATGTTTGAAATAAAGGAGTCTTGAATCAGGATTTGATTATAAGGGGACAACTTTCCATGGATGGAAGGATAACGTGTGTATGTTGGGCAGCACACAATGACCTTAAAGAAAAGCCCGTTTTATAATTGATCGCGCCAATTGCAATGTGAACTCAATCGTCACCCTATTGCCCAATCGGCAATAGATGTTTTATGCATTTTATACTAACTGAAATTACAAATGTTTTCTAATGGGTTAACGATTTGTATTAAAGATCCTTTTTATGGAAAAGGGATGAGTAAACTAAAAATTGTGAAGAAATTTTCATACAAGTTTTAAAAACTTGTTATTTCATTCTCATTTGACTCAAATATTCTGTGATCTCGCCGAGCAACTAGGAGAAAGTCATCCTAATGCTAAAATGTTAATTTTTGGAGACTCTTCGAAATCTTATAGGAGCATGGAGATGCCCTCTCTTCTAACGTTCAATTCTACATGCTGAAAGTATTGATTGATCAAATATTGAATAGGTAGGCAACTTATTACCTATTAAGGCTCTTCATTAGAAAAGTTAGATTTCGGGCTTTTTCCAGTCCCAGTGGGTTGTGTAGATCTGAATGTAATGAATGAAATATCCTTCCACAACTGTGGATACAGCTACTGCTGTCATAAGTTGTTTAATGCTACTTTGTGCTTCAGAATATATTTCTGTAAGTGAATGTTCAAAAGATTAAAACGAATGAACTCAGACACTTTAAAAACTGACTATCGACTTCTACGTTGTAGTACAAAACATATGATCGATGCTGCACACATTGATTATGTCAGAAAGGCCGAAGCTTCTATAGTGCATGACCCTACAGCATTTTGGACATGTATACAATCTAGAAAAAAATGCTTCGTCTCTCCCTGAAATATTTAAAGATGGAGAACTAGAACTGTCCGATCATACTGACATTGTAAACGCATTCGCTGCTTTCTGTGTTTACACCAGTCCGACCGATCCTGTAATTCAAAATCATGCCACCAACAGTGGGACACATATTGTGCTAAAAACATCACACATGATATGATACTGCAATCAGCAAAAAAGGTAAAAGATAAAACCACTCAGGACGCAGACAAGATACCATGCTTTTTGGTCAAGGACTGCATCCATGCGTTACTTCAGCCTCTATCCTTCATTTCCAACCTTTCACTAAAAACCAGTGCCTTTCCTAAGATTTGGAAAGAATCGAAAATTACACCTATATTCAAAAAGGGGGACATATCAGATATATCTAACTATAGGCCCATATCCATTTTGTGTGCGTTTGCGAAGGTGTTCGAGATGTCTTTATATTGCATATTTACCCCGGTAGAATATATCTCTCCAAACCAACATGGCTTTTTCAGCAGCCGCAATACCATAATTAATTTGGCACTCTTTTCCTAATACGTAGGTCGGGTTCTTGATGACAGACTTCAAGTTAATGCACTTTACACGGACTTTTCGAAGGTCTCCGATAGGGTTTAGTTCCGACCTTACTATGTTTTTAAGTTATATTTGAGTAATAGAGTTCAATATGTTGAAGTTCGGGGACAGCAATCAAATAAATTCCAGGCAACTAGCGAAGCACCTCAGGGTATAGTAATCTAGCATCATTGATCTTTCTTCTTTGTATCAACGATATATGCAATAAAATCTCAAGTAATGTACTACTGTTTGCAGATAACCTGAAAGGCTTTAAAGTTGTGCGTTCTCTCGATGATTGTTATGCCCTGCAGGCGAATTTAAGAGCAATCGAACAGTGGTGCAAGCTGAATAATCTCCCTTTGAATATCGGTAAATACAGAGATTCCAGGTCCCATCTTTGTTAAACCGCAGAAATTTTTTACTAACGCAATTTATCAGCAAAATCTGTACAGCTTACATCGATTGCTCCGATTTACTAACGCAAATTCAATTTTACGTGTCATCACGAACTACCAGAAATCCTTCCACGTTTTTCTTAGCAACTCCAAACACAAACTTTTTACTTAAAGCACCAGTCTATAGAGGAATGATCCTGTTTAATACATCGTGTGGCGACATTGATATTTTCGGACTTTCACCAGCGCAGATTACCAATAAACTCAAAAATACATTTCTAATATACATATATGTATATATGTAAGTTATTTTATAGTATTGTTATTTATAATTTAGTTTTAACCTTTTGTAATTAATTGTCTTGTAAATGGAAGTTCATTTTCTGTTAGACAATAAAGCTTATTATTATTATTATCAATATTGACATCAACCGCTCAGTATTTGTAATGTTAAAAATAACGGAGTCTTAAATCAGGATCTGATTATAAGGGGACAACTTTCCATGAAATCGTAACAATACCAGTAACAAGCTTGGAAATTGCAGGGGCAGATTCCAAAGTCATTTGCCTTTTCTCTTTGGCTAAACTGATATTTTCGTTGATGTTTTTTGGACTTAGGGTGTCCGCAATGCGGTGGTACCTGTAAAAACTTGTGCATACCTGGAAATAACTGATGCTGTCTAGACCCTCGTTTATATCGTTTATTATTTTTTTAAAAATAACAGATCTAGCGGTTGTGCGTAGAATTCACTTTTTGCATTAAATTCATGATAAATCCAGTGTGCTTCGACTTTCACCTTAAATTTTAAAATAATCGAATATATATGTATGTTTTTAAAAGCTTACCTTACCTAGTAGATTCATCACGATAACACGCTATCACTCTACATCTAAATCATAATGACAGTATTCTGGGTATCCCCTCATTGATGTCGGTCTATCGGTAAATCCCCGAAGCGTATTGTGGACACTGCACGGTTGTCAGGTGTTTATCGCTACTCGATTCTGGTTGCCAGATATTTCAATTTGAAGTTGATAATGCAATTTATTTCTATTGGAATTAAATCGTGACTTTTTTTAAGTCGATTTAATGCACTAATTCACGACAAATCACTGACTTAATTTATGTGAATTCATTCGTGCCAATCCAAATGCTGATATGACATAAACATTTGATAATATTTCATGGTTTTCTGCTGAGGAGACTGGAACCAGTGGAAATATGTTAAAGTATAAATTTCGTTGTTTTGTGAGTGATGATGTATCCGCGTTCGGAGTTTGCGAGTTTCCCCTTTATGTCGGTGATTAAAAATTGTTTCTCGTCGTATAACATAGACTGCAAACTTATGTTCTCTTTGATCAAGAGCTAAATGTTAATACACAGAGATTGTTGTTTTGAACAGTTTTAGAATGTCTCATTTTATGAGACGAAATTGCTTTTATAATTTTTGGTTTATAGTATTTTGGAATATGTATATCTGTAGTTTGTATATCTTATTATACCTCTCAGATTAGAGGCGTTGAAGTTGCACAGAACATATTTTAGAAATTTGTTCTTTACAAGCATTAATTCCTATAAAAATATTTCTTATCGTGTAATAACCCAACTGGCTGGTTTGGATACAGGGGAGGATACGAAGACCTGATGAAATGACACTTTTTCTATTTAAATTAATAAGTGAAAATATCAACGGTAGTTTGTTTTTCTTAATATTTATTTTGTTATACAGACAGATACCTACTTGTTCCGTGAAACACTGCATCAAGCAAATAATATTTTTTTGACGAATAACTGATCAACTTTTAGGGTGTATGATAGTTACTTTAATGTCATAATTTTTTAGACGTTCTTAGTTTTCATTGCAGAAGTTTGAGTATTGTTTAGCACAATAACTGTTTTAATTTAATATTTTGTAAATGCCCTTTAGTGTCTGTATACAAATTTAAATCATTATGATTTCGTTTAAAGTGTGTTACTCTAGCTAGGGCATTTAACGGCTCATTGAGTAAATACAAATAAATTACAAACAAATGGTTTCTGGCAATGTAATCAGTAGATAAGCACAAATTGAGGCTTAAAAAAACCTATGAAAGTCAAAACACACAAACAGACTACAACTATCTCAAAGCTCATTTTCATAAATTGTATAATTTATTGTCAAGTGCTGATTTGTCTTCTTTAGGAGCCTATGCTTCGCCTGAATGCGCTTGCTATTATTTTTACCAAAAATTGTGTTCTAGTTTCGCACTATCTGAGCTAAAATAACACGAGGTATTAGTACATATTATAAAAATTACACTGCCCGTTGACAAATTAACATTCTTTACAGACTTACGACAGTGGGCTATATTAGCCGCCTCTGATTGGTCGCTCAATTAGGCAACCAGCAAAGCATATTGTCTTTCACTTTCTCTACAGTCCAGTAAATTTATTTCAATGGTTCTGGTAGTGCAGTGGTCAGACTCTGCTTGTGATCCCAGCGGCCCACGTGCGGTTCCCGTTGGTGGCATGACGTGTTTTTTTTTTAAGTTTATGTTTGTTTCTTTTTTCAATTTGGGTTAGTTTTGTTTGGTTGCGCCTAGAAGCAAGCGGAGGGCCATGCATGAAGACTGAAGAGTTAACAGTACTCTTTTAATCTCCCTAATATAGCCCACTGCCGTAGGTCTTTAAAGAATCTTAATATGCTGCCCGGTGCGAAGTGAGTTTTGGCTCGAATCCGTCTGTTTATCTGAACGTTGTTGAATACAGAGGATCTCAGGATATTGTAGACGCAGTCATTTTTCAAAAGTGTATAACTGTATACTCATCAAAGTAGAATGTTCCTTTCCAACGGCCCAACTATTTTTACAATATACATCTTCCGATAAAATCGCTCTTGGACTCTGACATTTTGAAAGCATTCTATGTTTCGTCGACAATTATAGACCCATATGTCCACTCAGTGTGTTTCCGTGAGGGTTTTTTGTAATGACGGTGTATGACAGCATTTTTTTTAGATGTAAAGTACCTACTTACGCCACTACACCACGGTTTTTTTCTTCAAGAAGTACTCTAACTAACCTAGCTATGCCCAGCTGCAAGTTAACAGAGTATTGATCGATTTGATCACTGGGTACTCTTCAGGACGCTGGCTGCTTTTGGTTTCGACCAGGGACTTTGCACTTATCTCATCATATCTTTCAACCCGTCGGCTTTACGTTGAACATAAAGAACATAGATCCTCAAACTTCGAAGCTACCAGCGGAGCTTCTCAAGGCAGCAGCCTAGCCCCCTTACTATTTTCGTTATTCATTAACGACTTAACTGAGGTATTGCAACAGTAACGTCCTTCTTTTCGCTGATCTTAACCTTTTCTCAACTATTCACACTCCGTAGAACTGTTTAGATGCTCCAGAAGGATCGTGGCAACCTTAATCAGTGGTGCATGGATAACAGGCTTCCCCCTAACATCGACAAATACAAAATCATGACCTCTTTGAAAAAGAATCCCATTTTGTTTCAGTACAGTGTAGCATCGTCAGTCTTGGAACGAGTTTGGATCTTTAGAGACCTCGGCGTATACTTTTATCCGAAACTCTCTTTCAACACACATGTTCAAAAAAAACAAGGGAGTCGTCCATAGTGATTCTGATTTGTGATTAAAATATGTAAGTCATTCGAGAGTATCCAGTCGAACGTGGAACAGGTATATATTAACGCTATTGAGAGATGGTTTTTGAAGTCTTGCTTTTAGGGCGCATGGTGCTCATGGTATCGATCATACATTGTTACTTGGTAGATTTGGATTTTCGTCACATGCCCAGAGGCGAAATTACGTGTGTTTATTATTTTTATTTAAACTTGTAGGGGGTTTGTTGGATCATTTGCGGAGTTATTTATTTTTCGGTGTCTGTCCTATTGCCACAAGATCCAGAGCATTAATCTACCTTCCATCAATATCAAACAACCTATCGCGATCATGGAATGGAGTTAGCGCGTAGCTTTATTCCCATCTTTTACATCGATAGGAAAGTCTTCGGCAGTACCTTTGTTATTAGCTTTAGTGTATTATTTGCTTTGGACTCACTCCGTAACTGGGATTTGTCACTTTCTTTGGGGCAAGTGAGTGGCTGTTTGTTTTTTATGCTTCGCCATTTTGTGACTTCATATGGATGTTTGCTTATTTTTCTTGCATAATCCTTGTAGAGGTTCTCTCTCGTTCATAATTGTCGGTCTTATACTAGATTAAAAAAAAATTCTTAATAGGTAAAATACTGATTTTCCGTTGGTATTTTTTTTTGCCTGTAAGTGGTCCTCGTCTTCGCTATGGAAAGAGTGAGTTAATCACCGAAGCCGAGGACATTATTATAGACAAAACTGACAGCGATAGCATTATACCTTTGAATATATTGCAACAAACTCTACGAAATCATCAGAATAATGAGCTTTCAAGGCTCCGGATATAAATCTACCTTGAACTTCAAGTGCCAAACCGAAATCTAAAAAAGCTCGGATAGAGAAAATTGACTGGCAAAAAAAGATTCCTAGCTGTTTCCGAAAAATGCATAGCATTCAAAGGAGACGAAATCTTTACCAAACTTCAGACCCGATGCAGTTCTTCAATTTGTTTTTTATTGATGAAATTTTCGATTATATAATGGAACATATTTGGAGTACAAACTAGACCTGAAAAACCGCCCTACATTGCTAATTTTCTGTGGCATTTGTTTATACATGTGAATTATTCACCTGCCATCAACTCGAAGCTATTGGAATAATTCACTGGAGGTTTCAAATATTTCGAGAGCCATGCATCAATCGTTTTGAAGAAATGAAGCGATTTCTTCATTTCAATGATAATAGTTTGCAGGTCCCTTATGGGCAACCAGATTATGATAAGCTTTTCAAATACGTTCAGAAAAGATCCATGAGCGACTTCTTATTGTTCCTAAGGAAGAACATAATAGGCCGTAGATGAACAGATACCTAATACCGACAAAACCCCGAAAAACCAAACTGGGGTTATAAAGTTTTCGTTCTAAGTGTGCTATCCGGCTTTTCGTATGAATTTGATTTTTATTGTGGAGCTACTGTTCTGCAGCAGCAATGTTGTGAAGCTTTCAAAACCCAAAAATATGAATTATATACTGTTTTTTGATCATTGGTTCACTACTTCAAATATGCCTCACCGACAATGGAATTCTACCCCTTGGAACAGTGAGAGCGAATCGTGTGTCAGATTATCAATTTCCCAAGGAATCATATACGAAAAAAGGGGAGGTGCTGTTTTTGAGGGAGTGGCCAATGTGGAAGGTGTAGATATATCCGTTGTTTCTTGGTACCACCCAGCCTACATCTGACGATAGAAGATTCTGCAGCAAATCAAGGCGTTATGTTTCTATCTCCCGCCCACAAAGTGTTGTTGTATATAATGCTTAATGGAGGGAGTAGATTTGCTGGACTCTATGTTGGAGTACTACAGAATTCAAATTCAATCAAAAAAATTGTATATTTTTCCTTTTTCTTGATATGATAAGCCTGAACAGTTAGATTATATGGAGAAGAAATCTAAAAAATAATATATAAATAAATAAATGTCTAAATGTACCACTGTCAGAATTTAAACTGGTTCTGGCAGAAGTTTTGACTACATAATAAATTTCACACAGAATAAAGAGAGTTATTTTATTGTGATATATTACAATTTAATACCTTCCCGTTTAAAAATATATCCAAAAATATATTTCACTTAAGTTTAAATCTTTTGTTTTATTTCAATTTGTGTCAAGTCTGGCACACGTCAAACATATGAGGTATATTCGAAAAAATACGTTAAATATTTTGTAATCATGTACTATGGGATTAGCTTATGAAGCTTATTTTTGTATAATGTGATTTGAACTTGTATTACATATATAACTATTAACTAACAAAATAAGATTGCAATGAAAAATACAAACACAGAGACAAATAATCGAGCAGATAGTAATATTAATCTAATTTTTATTTATTTATTGTAATAACAACAATTATAAGGCATTAAAAAACAATATACAAACAAATATCAGACAAGTCCGATATAAAGTTGTTATTGTCCCTAAACAGCAAAGCTGCTGGTATCTGGACAGAATATCACAAGTGCGTTCTGTAAAGATTACAAATTTATGTGTCAAAATTACATACAATTAACCGTATTTAAAGTTACATTATAAGTTCAAGTCAAAGTTATGTTACCCTATTTAGATAAATTGTTGCATTATAGAAATTTTTTTTAAACATAAAGATTACAAATTTATGTGTCAAAATTACAAACAATTAACACAAACAATTAACCGTATTTAAAGTTACATTATGGGTCCAACCAAAATTTTGTTAGTTAATAGTTATATATGTAATACAAGTTCAAATTACATTATTGTCTTATAAATGTATTTCTTGTTAGACAGAAATGCTTAAATAAATAATTAAAATAATCTTAGTAATTTCTTCGTCAGTACAAATATTTCATTTATTTTAGAATAATAATAACCTGCTGCAATATTTCGTACGTTTTTCAATACATTTTCTAGCCAAGCTTGATCACCGACGAACTCAAATAATGAACTGCCTTAATTTTTATATTGGAACAACCATTATGTAAAATTGAATAGTGGTTTTATTGTATTCTCAATTAGCTCGATTAGTGATAGTATTGGCCCAATTAATACATATGGTAAAGATTCGCTTTTTATTATATATTTACATGGTCCTGATGATAATCACCTAGTGATCACGGTTAAAAAATTCAAATACCATTGACTCAATTAGTACGTTTTTGGAATTCTTTGTATCAGGAAAATAAACTTATTATGATTAGTCAGTGGTAGTGTAGTATAACTGCACATCGTATCATATGTGAGCCATTCCAGTGAGAAATTGAAGAGTTCCATTGTGTTCCTTGAGTATTACGTTGCAGTTGATAAAAAAGTTCCTCACAAAACATCAATACCAAGTGGGCGTCATTCTATAATAAGCCGGGGAATTTGAATTAGATTTGGACATGCATGTTATAGGAAATTTTAAATATGATACATACTGGGAGTTACCTAAGACCCGGTAGGACAGAACAGGATAGAACTGCATTGGTATAGGTCACAAAAAGTGGTTTTCATACTATCTGAATTAAAAATACTAAATATTTCCTTAAATTATTTTTTTAATTCTTAATGCAATTTCCAATAATAAGTTATGTGTCAAAAAAACATATTCTTTTCTTCATATTGAGAAAATGGTTTGTCTAATTTTAATTTAAACACGTATATTTTCCTGAGTCTGTTTGTATAAAGATTAAATGTACTAAACGTAGGTACATAAATAATTAAATCTTGTTAATGAAGAATGTACACCATTTATTTATCAATTTTAATAAAGTGTATGTATTCACTGTCTGGTATTTTTTTTGCCGGTGATTCCTTTGTTCTGGCTTTAAGTTCTGCTACAAAGGTAGGTCAGCGGCATCTTGTAGTACTCAATTGTTTCAGTGTTTTTTTTTTCTAATCCGAATCATAAACGTTCCTTGTTATCGGGGTTAAAAGATATTCTTTTGAAGGGCCTAAGCATCACCAAACGCTCTCAAACTCAATTTTGGAAGAGGTTTTGTTGTGCTAGAAAGTGGTGTTTGTTGGTTCAAAATTTTGCTTGGCTAGTAGAGATGTTTCAAAGTTTTATTATTAACCCAAAACTAAATGAGACTTTACTTTTCAAAAATTGTAATTTTAACCTTATGGCAATGCATTAATATATAGCCTTGAAAATGGTCCTCTACGGATGCACAAATGCCTGCCCAACCAAAATGACACAATGTCCGAGATTCAAAATTACTTTCAAAGTGTCCATCAAATATAAAAAGGAAATCAGTAATTTGATACCCATTTTGGTAAACGTCAGATGATTTTTGGAAGGGGAATTCACTTATGAAATATTGGCTTTTATTTTTAAATCGCCCTGTAATAGTAGTACAATTTGAGTTCGCAAAACAACTTGTTTCTTCAAAATATACCTATATACAATGTTTTAGGTGACCCAGCACCGTGCATTGGCGGCTCAAGCGGCTGCTTCAAAACAGGCCAGTGAGACTGGCGAGTTTCACCCTCAAGCTCAGGCGTTTTTCGAGCAAGGTGCTACGGCGTGGCAGCAAAACAGCCCTTTTGGTATTTTGCCGCATGAAAGTGTTGTTGCTACGTCTACTGGAAAAACGGTAAGAGCTTTCTATTAACATCATAACCCTATATACTCATATCAATATAATTTCTAAACCAAAGTTAGGTAACCTCAGCTTATATTTCTTGCTATTTTACTAACTATGAACTCGCCAGGGCCGAAGCTAGGCGGTAACGACGATCTGCATGTATATAATAGGAACAATTTTATTTAAAAATGCGTACTCTTTATCAAACAATTGTGCGAGAAAGAAAATGTTTATGTACGGTTTTTGTGTTTCTAGTTTTTTTTTTTATTGTTATAAGTTAAGATAATAATTCGAAGGATTCAAGTGACTGTTTTTTCGTCTGCGATTTTGCAATAAAACATCTACATTTGCTTTTACTACCAGTTTTTTTCAAAATAAGTCAGTTTTATTTTGAATTATTGCAAACAAAGAGGATACTATTTAGGTGTAATGTCTATTAATTTTTAAAATTATTTCTGATTTTTTTATTAATAATTTATTTTTTTATATGTATTTTTGTGGCCAGGTTTTCGTTGGTTCTCAAAGTTAGGGCAAGATAAATAAGTCATGAACATGAATATTTTTATTTCACGTAGTCTCTTTGTTGGTTTTACATTTTTAGAAAGTAGTGTTTTGTTTTATTTAAGTCATTATTGTAAGTTTTGAGCTATTCTCTTGGGTCGCCAACGAACCTTGCAGGTGGCTCCCAATGATCTTACTCTATCTCTGGGATTTCCTATGTCACTAAATAAATGAAATACATAGATAATTCTTTAAAACTGTATTAATCCTTGATTTTTCGAAATATTATTTGCTATTTGTAGACAGTAAATAGAATTTTAATTGGAAGACTATTAATGGCAGAGTAAAATTTCGAATTATCACATTACAAATGCTATTTATTAAAACAAATACCAAAATTCGGTTTTCAAAACAATCTATTAATCCACATATAGATCACATCGAATCATTTTAATACATCGTTTTATTGGCTAATGCATGACAACTTTGTTGGACTAAACCTACCCGTAGACCATTATGACTTGTTCACCAGACTGTGATTTCCATTTTAACTAGATTATCCACCTAATATTTAAAATTAAAATTTATAGTGACCTTTGGCTTTTAACCTGAAAAACGTGGATCAGCCCTCGTTTTTTTACTTTTTTAAATAAAATTATGTGAACCTTTTTCCAAAAAAAAATGATGTTCTCTTTGTGGATATGTTGTTCATTTTCCAATGACCAGTAACACTGATGATGGCCTAGGCCGAAAACGCTCTGTTATGCTTTTATAAGTAGAAATCCTTTTTTTATTATTAAAAGGTCTTTGTGCAACACACGACTATCAAGACCTCTAATCTTAAACTAATTTTATTTAAGAACATAAAGTGGAATTCATTTCTAGATCTGGATGCATCTATACAAAGAGCAGTCTCTGATAGGTAACAATACTGTTTTTATTTGTTATAGCTGAAGTCTTTTTTTGGCCCTTGGTGGCAACTATTAGGCCTCACGAGATCAAATTTTCAGCCAAATAACTATTTTACTTTTGCATTCCCCTGGTTCTTCCCTTTTTTAGGTACCATTTATTAAAACTATGGAAATTGTGGGACGTTATATACACAGTTTGGCGGTTTGGTTTTGTATGTGATTATGTCATTAATATACGCTGTTTGTATCTGGTTACGTGTTTTATCTAAAGAGGTTATGCTTTAATGAAGATTGTTATTAGTATACGCAAATTAAGGTTCGGACAAATCACCAAAAATCCAACGTGGGTCACAGCTTTAAATTGTGAAAAAAACCGCCGCCATCTTGGATTTTTTTAAATACAATAACTTAAAAATAGATAGTCCTATAGAGGTTCTTTTGGTGTCAAAATCATTTTTGCAGTAAAAAAATTAATTTGACACTTTATTTACGTTTAATTACAAAATATTGCGTTAGAAATAGCAAGAAAAAAAGATGCATGTTTTCACTTGTAAATATAGGAGTTGTCTAGATGTGTAAAATTGGAGGAACTCATTTCAAAATTAAATAGAAACTTTTGGTAGCTAATGTAAATTTTAAAATGTTTTGAGAAAACGTACTACACTAGTCTACGTTTGCGTCAGGTAGTACGTCGCTGCTACGCTTTCGCTCCCTGTGATCCTGCTCGGTCTCATAGGCATCTTCATCATCGGCATCAGAGATATTCCTGTTTAGGTAAGACTCCCCAGGTCGGCTCTAGTTTTTTTAATTTAACAATCTGTGGAATCATCGACTCTTTTGTAATCGTTTAAAGTGGCAGAGGAACTCTTGGTTAACACGTATTGTATGATTGCCACTACTACAAATAGTACACAGGTGTGTTTATTTCTTGCTGAGACATTAAAACTCAAGCTAATAAGGTCTGAAAGTTTATTCTGTATTTGTGTTATTGTGTTTACTATTCTTAATAGGAGTGCCGAGATTAATCTAACTTGTGATGTACATAGGAATCTATGAAGCAAATGCGCAGGTTCGACAAGCAGGATGTCCGGGTCACTAGAGGCCTGAAGAACGGAAAACTTGGGGTCTTTGAACTCTGCGCTAAGAAGCTTAAAAAAACTTCGTTTATTTTCAACGTTCAACAAGAATTTGTCTTGTGGGCTTGTTACGGTGTTGGAAGGAGTTTCATCAACCCTCGTCGCCGACATCCCCACTGCTCGTCGGTTGTGCACGGCATCTTTTGTACTCATATCCGTCGAATACTATGGTGACGGTTCTTCCGTAATTACTGTGGGCATTATAACATTATGACCCTGAATTGATTCTTTTTTATTAATTTACATTTTTTTCTTAATTTTGGGTTAGTTTTGGTTAGCACTTGGTTAGTTCTTGTTGATTGAGCGGAGGGCCATGCAAAGCCATAATAATACCCCGGCTGACGGATCGCATGTGGCTAGATTCAGGGTCATAATGTTTTAATGCTTACGGTGGACGTAGTTCAAATACGCAGTGCACACATCGCCATACATAGCTGGACGGGGCCAATAAACTCTGTGTAAAAGATCTCCTCCGTCGAGAACATAGTAGGGATTATCTGGCAATGTATTGCTACTCTTGCAAATCTTTTCGATTGTTTGAATAATCTTCGATTTTGTTCCCGCGCGAAGATCGGCACCGTCAAACAGAGCCTTGGGTACGGCGCCAATTCACTTCTTGAAACGAATGCGATGCAGTGGAACAGCTGATTAGGTATGACAATAACACTATCCTTATCAACTATTATTGTTCTTCCCATTGCCGCTAGCGTGAACACTTGCGTCTTCCTCTTCAGTGTAACATTTGAAACTTTTCCCTGTCATTTCTTTCACAGAATCTTCCCCCACATTCTTTGCTGCATCACAGTTAACCTTGCTGTCGGCAACTATTCCCGAAAAGAAGGAAACGAGCTCTTCAGACTTGGCGAATATATGTATTTTTATGCAAAGTGTTTTAAAGCCAATTTAAATACATTTTGACCGTAAATTGGACATTTTTCAAATTAAGAATTATTTTGACTGATTTTACTATGCAAAAACACGCATATTGATGTAAAATACATCTTTTCAGCACAGTCCGTTCTTCAAATATGGCATCTTTTTTTCTAAAATCCAAGATGGCGATGGTTTTTTTCACAATTTGAGGGTGTTCTCCACGTTGAATTTTTGGTGATTTTTCTGGAAATACTGGGTGATTCAAAGGTAAACGTAAACCTTTCGGGGTCATATTCCTTTCATAAAAATAAGACAAAAAGTTCCTATGGGCAGTGGTCCGGAAACATTCCGTTATCGAGATACGGTCCTTTGAAAGGAAAAAAGTAGTGTACCACATGAAATAAATGTCAACACGACTCTTTAAATCATAAATGTACGTTTTCCCATTTTTTTATTTTTTCTTATCAGATGAAACCTCAAATTTCCGTTTTGTCGATTACAGAATGTGTGAGAAGCGGAAAATAACATAATTTTTGAGTTAGATAAGCATGCATTAAAATGTTTAAGCTCGAATATCTCCAAGAAGGTTGGAGATATCGATTCGAAACAAGAGTAGCTTTCGTATCCAGGATTGACCAAGCTTTTCGAAAATGGCATCAAAAGTTTTATAAAGTTATCACAAAAAATATTTTAAGCAAAAACACCACCACCCTTAAGAAAATTACCCCTTTATGATAAGATATGAATTTTATTTCAGCACTGTCATTTCTGGCATAAAATTTTATGGGGAATTGGCAGTTTTAAGAGCAATTGCAATTTTCTTTCAGCTGTGGTACACTAAAATTACTTTTTTCCCTTCACCTTTCAAAGGGCTATATCTCGATAACGGAACGTTTCCGGACCCCTGCTCATAGGAACTTTTTCTCTTATTTTTATGGGAGGAATATGCTCCCGAAAGGTTTACGTTTACTTTTGAATCACCCTGTATACATGGGGACCCAAGGAACGTATTGCAATAGGAATCAGCTTTCTAATAATTATTTCGGTCTCGAAGCGAATTTCGGTATAATTTGCCTATACTATATCGAAAATGAGCAGCTGCTTTTATAAATAGAATTAGATCTAAATTTGGAGGTCTGTCGTCGCATTGCCTGCTTTATCTGTAAATCTTTCACTGGCTATAATTAATAACGTTACAGTTTTTGTGATATTTATAAAATATCTGTATATAAATAACAATTCTATGGTATTTGTCAGACAAATTGTTACCTTTTTCTCCACCTCAAATCTAGACTTTTTGAATAAGGCTGCTTTGGATCTGGCCCAGGGTGTAAATTGCACAAGTGCCAACCCTAACGAAGCTGAAAACCTAAAAGAACTGGAAAATGCATTGAATTGGCACTTGTGCAATTTACACCCTGGGGCCAGAGCCGAAGCGGCCTTATTCCAAAAAGTCTAGATTTGAGGTGGAGAAAGGTCTGACAAACATGAATCCGCCACAACAACATAGAACATTTACAATTCTATTGTATGTCCCGCTTAATCAAAACCGACTCAATAACAAGGAGTTATTGGCTCAATCCAAATAATTTTATTGGTTAGGGGTAATAGCTGAAGTTAGTCGTTGCCGTCCAAGTTATACAATGACCATATTTTCTCAGAAACTGGTAACTTAATTTGTAAAAGTTAACGGCAGCGTTAACGTGATGGGAGCAATAGCACTATTTGATTTATATTGATTTATGGTGCCCAAAAAAGAATAGGAACACCACGGTAAATATTCAGATAAACTGTTTCATTTACCTGTGGTTATTTCAGTAAATTGTCGTTCTCGATTTAATAGATGGAAGATATTGATTACTTCCAGCCAAACCGGCAATAATATTGTTTTTTTTTTTTTTATTTTTATTTTAGGTCTCATACGAAAATTTCAACGCCCATTTCGCCGCTGCCCAGCAGTCCATAAGTAATCACATCAATTCACAATTGGCGGCCAATTCAAAGGCAGCGGCTAGTAGCAGGTCGCAAAGTCCTCAAGTAACAACAGCGTCAGTGAAAACTAACTCTTCTCAACCTAATTCTAGTGCATTTTTTCAGGTACAGTTTTTTGTGTTAGACATTATATTCAATACATCTATAAAATAATGCTCCTTTTAATGCTTCTATTTATTGGTCGAGATAGAACAGCAAATTTTGATATAAAATAATAAATAAGAATGATGCACTAAAATGAAAGTCAAGTTATTCAAGAGGGTGTCAGTGCGGAATATTCAATTCTTTTGGTGGGCCAAGTGGTACCATATTTTGAAAGTTGTTACTAACAAAGTTCTTTTAATAGTAGTAGTAATATACAAGTCAATTTTTATGCTTTATGTACCATTTAGGCCAATTTTGTGGTCTTATTAATTTTCATGTTTCTAGGTTAGGTACTATATCTAATCTAAATTGAACCGGCATAAAAACCTCCACCTCCAAGCAGCTATTGTAAGCTATAAGCGGCTATATCAAAGGAATATTACGTTAATATACCCTACCGCTTATGTCTAATATCAGTTTGATGTAGCGCTTGGAGGTTTTTATTCCGATTCAATTTAGATTAGATGAATAGAAAATTACTGGGTCCAAAAGTCTCCAAGCGGCAACATCAAATGAATATTGGACATAATCGGTAGGGTACATTATTGTCATATTCCTTTGATATAGCCGTTTATAGGGGCCACACATATCATGGAAATTAAAGTTCGTGTGACGTCATTTAGTAATCAAATCAAAAGGTCTATATAAATGAGAAATTGCATAATGCAAACATGTATAGAGTACAATTGGTAATAATAGCGTCAGAAGAGAAAGTGTTTTAATAATAGATCCTATGTAAATAGAAACTTAGAATACAACACCGTAACATAAAGCACACTAAAAAATTAATAAAACACACTTAAATTAAAACATTAAAATTAGAACACATAATCTAAAAACTCTTGAACTGTATAGAGTTCAATTTTCAAAAGTAGATTGGGTTAGTTTGAGTTACAGTCTTCTTAAAGCTAATGCAGTTTTTGTTCAACTTAACATAGTCAGGTAATTTATTAAAAAACTTTATACAGGAATAGGTAGGACCTTTTTCAGTGGTCGTTAGTATTTATTGGGGAAAATTGAGTCCCACAAACCTAGTAGGTATATTATTTTGTGACTCAAATTCAGCAAACTTCTCACTATTTTTGAAAAGGAATAGCACACACTCACATATGTAGAGGCCAGCAAGTGTTAGAAAACCCAAACTCTCAAACCTTCCCCTACATGAAGTTAAGTTTAGCATTGTTCTTACTGCTCTTTTTTGAGCTATAAAAGCTCTCTGCATGACTGCTTCCTCCTCAAAGGTGATGGCATATCTGAGAATTGAGTGTACATTGGCATAGTACAGTGTTTTGAGGTGGTCAATATTGAGAAATTTAGACATTATCCTTTAGCCGCGTTTTCCTTCACAGTCGCTGGTCGTCGGCGGCTACGACCCAATAGCGGCGACTTATTCGCCACTAACTTTCTGTTTTCCTGTGACACAACAAATTTTACTTAAAAAAATTATCAACGTTAGAAGAAAACCGTTAATTTTATTGTTGCTAAATTATCAAGATGAGAAAATTATACAACTCAGTTTGCTTCAAGACCGCGAAAAGAGGAAAGACATTTTACCGATGTTTAAAAGAAGAAAATTGGAAGAATTTTAGTCAATTTTAATAATAAATCATTTAGCGGACCACGAAACGAAATTTAAACAATTTTTTAGAATTTCATGATATCAGTTTAATCACATAACGGAGCTCATACAAAATGATCTTACGGGTGTAGCGATTAACACCCGTTTAACGGAACCGATAACTCCTTCAGATAAGTTAGCAATAACATTAAGGTAGGATCAAGAAATCTTTTATTCTTTTTAAATCTCCATATTTTACAATTACTTAACTGTACAGTTAGTGTAAAAATTTGCAATTTCCTTCCAAACAGACTCCTTCATGGTCTGCAACTTATAGGCTTTGTCTTTGAGATCATAAATTTGTGGATAACTAGATGTTAAATGAACAAGTTGTTCTTCTTCAGCATTTGGAAAAATATCCATTGTTCCTTTTGAACCTGCAAAACACT
Source organism: Pissodes strobi (assembly GCA_016904865.1). Lineage (NCBI taxonomy): Eukaryota > Metazoa > Arthropoda > Insecta > Coleoptera > Curculionidae > Pissodes > Pissodes strobi. The sequence goes on from JAEQML010053692.1 coordinate 34,668, forward strand.
ATAAACACGTGTTTTTTTATTTGGAATTCGCCACGAAATAGTCGTCTGTCTGCTTCTAGAGCAGTCAGTCGTTGGCAAACGGCGAATGCAGTTATAGCGACGACCAAAAAAATCGTAGGAAAACAGTCACATTTAAAAATCATTGCTGATGTCTTGGCGAATCGATCGCCGCTACTGAGTCGTAGCGCCGACGACTAGCGACCGGGGAGGAAAACGCTGCTTTAGGGAGTAGCATGCTGCATTGTCCTTGTGACAAACACTGGTCAGCTGTTCCACCCAGTCAAGATTTTGGTCAATGTATATGTGTGCTGAATGAGCTTGGAGAGAGTCACTTGTTAAGCAATTCATGTCTGGAATGTCCTTGCTCCTCCTCTTAGTAAGAAAGCAGAGGCAATTAGTTTTGCTGGCATTACGGACCAGTCTATTTTTGGAAAACCAGTCTTGCTCCGCCTTTAATCTTTCAAAGATCAGGAGAAGATCTGAGAACTCGGAAGTAGGGTTTCCAATCCGGGACCCCGGAAGATTTTTCGTCCCGAAAATCCCAGGATTAAAAAATCGGGGTCCCGAAAATCTCCGTTAATCTGGTGGCATGGAAGTTATGAATGAGTTAGAATCAGAGAACCCACTTTAAATAACAGCAAATTATGATATATATTTTATTGTCAAAAAAGTCCGAAAAGTGGTTAAGATATTTCGCCGTTCCTCCACCAAAATGTACATATGTATGTAAAGGAAAAACACGCAAAAGAACATTTTCGAATTTTAGACTGTAAAACAAGATGGAATAGCCTCGTTGATATGTTGGAACTTTTCGTTTTGTTGAAAGATTCTATTCAGAAGAGTTTAATTGATCTAAACAGTCCAGTATTTATAAATGATGGTGAATTTGAAGTAATGAAAGATATCATACAATATCTTGAATCTGTTAAATTGACGGTGGAAGCCATTTGTAGAAAATACACTAATGATTTATATACTGCTGATGCGAGTTTCAAATTTTTAGTTGACGAACTTATAAACCTAAATACGCCACTTAGTAACGATTTTCAACAGGCGCTAAGAACTCGTATAAATGAACGTCGAACTATAATGTCTGGGGACATCTCATACCTTCAAAATCCTAGCGCCCATCAGGAAAGCAATGATTTATTTGAACAACTAAATACTGCAGCTATAGCTGAATTTGTAAAAAATATATCGGAACATATTCAGACAAATATAATCTTAGATTCGGACTCTGATGATGAAGATATGCCTCTGTCTGAAAAAGGCAACACAGTTCTTATCCTTAAAGCAGAAACTTCAAGAGGGCATAGGCTCTATTACTACTAAATGTAAGCCTAATTGGCAAAAATTAAAAAACCAAAAGGTCGTCTTAACACGTTTAATGTAATTAAAAAATAAGTGTCACTGTATGAAAATGGAGGATTAAGATTAATTTTATTGCTAGTGCTAGATTTTAAAAAAAATAATGGGTTGAATCCCGGGATCTATTTTTTTATCCCGAGATCCCAAATCGGGATCCCGATCCCGAAAATTGGAAACCCTACTCGGAAGCAAACGCCAATAAGTTCGTGTCATCTGCAAATTTGGCAAGGCAGGAACTGTCCCCCAGTATCTCATTTGCAAGATTATTAACATGGATAATAAAAATCAGGTACACCAAGAAGAAGCTGCCCCTCAGAAAAGTATCTATGGCCCTTTGACTCAATGAGAACCGTCTGTTTTCGGTTAGAAAGATATGACTGAATCGATTTTAAGGCTGGTCCGCGTATCCCATACCTCTCCAACTTCTCAACCAAAATTCCGTGATCAAGGCTGTCAAACGTCTTAGACAAGTCGAGGAACATACCCAAAGACAACTTTCCCTCCTCCAAACCTTGCAGAATTTTCTCTGTGCAGGCATATATTGCTGCCTCGACTGACTTGCCCTTGAGAAAGTCATGTTGTGCGCTGCTTATTAACCCTTATTCCGAGAGAAAGTGCATAAGCCGGGTGCAGATTGCCACTTCAATCAATTTGAAAAAGCTAAGTAATAGGCTTATTGGTCTATAGTTTTCTAGTTGGCATTTCTCTCCTTTTTTGTAAATAGGCTTAACAATGGCAGGGAAGACCCCATAATTAAAAGAGTTGTTTATTATGTGTCACAACGGCCCAGGCACTTCCTCTGCGTAGTGTTTCAGCAGGTCTGGGGGAAATTTCATTGATGTTTTCTAACTTTGATATTAAATGCAAAACTTGTGCAGGGGTAGTTGGAACTAGAAACAAAGATTTATTGTGCATTGGAATGCTACATGAAAAAGGAACTTTATTCTGGCCGTCAATAAAGCTCGGAGCCGTCCGGATCACAAAACTGTTCAACCTATTTGAAATTATAACAGGATCTCCCGGAACTTCCATGCCTTGAAGGCTACAAGAACCTCTAATTTCATTCACAATCTTCCAGACACACGTTGACTTATTTACAGTATTATTTATGCGAGAAACATAATTCTTTCCATGAACCATTTTTAAAAGGTAGTTAGTTATATTCCTGCTTTTTGATTTTGTATGCATTTCTGTACCTATTCTCAGCACAAGTAGGATGTCCAACTCATTCTTACATGTTTGCTATTCCCCAGTGGAAAACACATCAAAGGATGAACAAAGAGGCTTGCAAACAGACTCCCATTGCTCATTCACAAGATGGTCCCGCAACACAGATAGTTTCCCAATCTTGAGAAGATAAGACTCTTAAACTTGTTTTGTTTGAAGGGTTAACGTTTCGCTTTTTTATCGTTGTTTTATCTGTTGCCTTACCCACACTCTGCAAAAGGTCAATCTGTGTGAGTGTGCTAGCTCCGCCCAAAAGAGATCCGATTGCAGATTTGTAAAGATGTTGTCTATACAGCAGTATTTTCTAAAATAGATGGAACAAAATTAAAAGACTTGCACTGGGTTAAAAAATCCTGAACATTATTATTTCCTGCATCTGAAATATTTATATTAAAATATCCTGCAATGAAACACAAACAATTATCATTCAGAAGTATACCTAAAACAATTTCTAAATTCCCGATCAGTGTGGGACTGTAGTTGATAGATGACCACTACCAAAGCCTTCTTAGTGCCTAGTTTCAATTCAATGGCTGTACATTAAAATATGCTCTCCAATGACAACTTTTTAATATCAACTCGTACCTTGTACTCCACTTGATTTCTTACATAGATTGCCACGACCCCATAACCCTGGTTACAGCAGAAGGATGAAGCTAATTGATACACCAGGAGGTTAAAGTGAGGTAGCTGGTCGCTGGTCTTCCAATGTTCATTGACACATAAAGCAAGGCGATCCTTTTCAGAGTCAATGAAGTCTTATAGAGCATCATGGCTTGTATTTATGGATTGCAAATTTTGATGTATTATACTCACTGTTTCTGGGTGATCCTTTCGCCCCTTCTCTGGAGCACTAGCTGCTTCAGGTTTAAAAACTTGTTGACATGACCAACAGGCCAGAGTTCAGGTGACATTATGTCTTGTACATTTCGGGTTGGACACCAATTTTAAAGGAACTAGCACCTGCTTGTTTGGTGTGCAGTTTTTCACAAGTGAAAGAGGTAATTCCATTGTCTTTCAAGTAATCCTCAATGTCTTTCACAGTTGAGTCGGATGAGAGACCCGATAGAAATAGCCAAATAAGTCTGTCGGGTTTTGGCGCAATTTTAAGGCTGGAGATGCCATTTTTCTTTCCTTGGATGGGTAGCGGCCACAGCGCTTTCTACCTGACCATCCTCTCTTTCTCTGGGTTTCCCATTTCCCGGTTTCACACTGTTCTTTGTTTTCGATCAATATTTACAATCTTTACATTTCTGTTGTTTACATCCTTATCTCCATTTTGAATAGGATCATTATTTTGGTGAGTAGGTTCATCTGTTAGAATAAGTTCTTGGTTCTGATTGGTTACAGATGAGCTGCTCTTCTTCTTCTTCCCGTGACTTCTCAGGCCCATATGTAAATCAGCTGATGTCGAAGTTTGCGTTAGTGGCGTGTCGTCCATCAACAATGTCAAATTCGACGTAGCATTGACGGAGAGTGGATCAGCTGATTTATTGTTTACCTTGTCAAGGTTATTTTGTTTTCCCAATTTTTCCTTCAAATGATGGAGTTTCTCCCTCGGAAGATTGTTGTTTTCCATATGGATCTCATTTTTGCTCTTTAGCTCGCGGATTAAGTCTTTTAGTAGATCGACCTGCACTTTTCCCGCTTGTGTCATAAGGTGAGGTTATGTTATGCTCCAGGCATATTACGCGGGGCTCGTCGATTTCTAGGACCTTTGAGCTCCAATCTCGTCGAACACAAGATCCGTGAAACACACAGCCACATTCTACAGACACTGCTGCACTGGTTTGTTTTATTTTACTACACGTAGTATGTGAACCAAATATTTGGTACACAAGTAAACATAGTTATCCACATACATTTCTTATGAACAAAATGTCATTAGCGTTCACATTCAACTGTACTTATTTCTTGAATTTATTATAGCTTCTATTCACAATGTATAAAGCAAACCTATCTCAATCCATTTTTTTTAAAGTTAATATATAATTTTAAAATCAATGCAATCCCATAAAATATATTTGATTTTAGGTTCCAGTGACCCTTTCAGAGAGCAGTAGCTCTAAACCATTTACTTCCGCGAATACTTCCAATCTTCAGCAGTCATGTATCGTATCGTCGCCTTCAACAACAAAAGAGTACAGAGTACCTCAGGCACCCAATCGTGCATTCCTAAGGTAAGATGTGTTTTTTTTTAATGATATATCCATTCAAATGAACTAGGGAAAGCATTAATATTTTACTTATCTTAATAAAATAAACATATTTTTCTTATTGAATATGCGGCGCGTTCAATTATATGTTGCAATACTTGGTGTAAGGAGGAGATTTATTTCAGTGCAACTTTTTTGAAACAAGCACATGCTTGGTTGGCACAGTTCAGGAGCACGCACCGAAGTTTAAATGGATTAGTCTATTAAGGCCTTGTTGAAGTAAGGTAAAATCAGTTGTTTCTTATACTCGAACAACCCTCAAGATTATCCTTGAGATCGCCAGTTTATAGAAAATTATTACAATGTTTTAAACTTTTATTTATATTGTTAGTC